>JAQFZT010001835.1:0-13481 GCA_034696325.1 Camisiidae sp. | reverse complement strand
AAAATGTAAAGTTTACAAAAAATATGTCACTATGAGTTTGTGGACTTTTCTGAAGTATTTGCACGCTTTCAACAGTATAAAAGTAACAAAACTGGAGAATTTTATTTTTAGCATTTAAGGTGTAGCGTTTAGATCATGAATTAAAAGTTCATTTTTACTCATAATTAATTTTATTAAATCCATATTGTAATCGATACATTTTATTAACCGAATTAAGCAATCAAATCAACTGTTCATTTGAAACATATGGGGCACATTTTTCATCCATTTTATAACATATTTGAGTTTTTTCTTTAAATTTACGATTTTAGGAAAAAATAGTTTAACGAAATAAATAATTTTGAAACTACTAAATAAAATGTTCAACTATTTAATACTATGAAACTGAAATATATTACTTCATTGCTTATATTTATACTAATTGTTGAAGCTATCCAACAAAAAAGTAATAAGAAAAGTAAAAAATCTAATGATAAAAGTAGTATAACAGAGCCACCTAAAGTCACTAAAGGTGTGGATCGTTCTGTTTTAGAAGAAGAACAGTCTAGAATTGATCTCATTTCAAGTTTTGCAGACGATTCTAATCTAGAGGTATTTTTTCAATTCAAATTCTGAAAGTATATCTAAACCCTTTTCGATAGTATGTTGATTACGATCAAGACAACACTACTACCACTACTCCCAAGAAGCATAAGATATCATCAAATTTTGGAACAGTTGTGGTATTGGGTGATGAAAAGTTATCTTTAATAATAGGAAACCAAGTAATGCGAAAATAAAGTTTAAATTGAATAAAGTTTTGATTTATTGTTTTAATTGAAGGTTTGGTCTTATATAATATCAAATAATATAATACAAAAATATCTCAATAGTGGGCCGAAACTTGTTAATACAACGGATGAATTGTTTCCAAGCTCTATGACTGGTTCCATTACTATTGATTACGACACGCATTACTTTTTTAGAGAGAATCGATTCTGTTTGAGGACAATAGGAATCTCCTCTCAATATAGTATGCTTTATGAACAGCAAGAATCAATTGAAGTCTATCAAATAGATCAATATGGAAACCAAAAAAGGGTTTCGAGTCATAATGTGAGACTAATATCCATCGATTCTTATCATTCATTCAAATTATAATTAAATACAGTCTGTCCCCGATTATGGCAAGTCGTCCGAGCTCTGAAAAATAGTTGCCTCAACCGGGTTTTGCCATAATCGGGGACAGACTGTAAAAAGGTTTTCTAATTCATTCTATAATTTTTATCAGTTCGAGAGTCAAAGTGAGACAGTGATCGATCAATCGGTAAAATCATTCAAAGAATGTTCAATTTTATGGGTTGAAAATTAATTTCTATATTTTTCTGTTCAGAGTATGTGTGTCTGGAAGTCTAACAGCAGATTATTTGGTTGTCTAATAACTAAAGATAATAGGCTTAGAGAGCTATGCAATGATCCGACAATATATGGGGCATTAGGTTATAGCGACAATATTTATATATTCACTCATTCGAAGGTCTATATATTCGATGGTCACTATTCAGCAATGTTTCCTTTCGGACAATTAATAACAGACGACTTTCAGCCACAGATAAGATGGAAACAATTTGAATGGAGTAACGGAGGATATTTTGTTTGGGATGATATGCTTTATCTTATAAGAGATAAAAACTATTTCACCTCTTGGAATAGTGAGGGAGAGATTGCTAAGTCAAACGAACGCATTTTTGATGTGGACGATTGTCTCAATATTAACGGAGCTATAGTTTCATTGCCTAATAGTAGGATTGCTGCCATAATCAGACATCAGGTTCACAATTAAATGATTATCACAATTAAAAAAGTTCATTAATTTTAAACATTAAATATAGTTAACATAAGAGAACATTTAAAAATTTTTTCAGTTATTACATAATTAATAAATAATTTTTTATCTTAAATTTCATTCAAAGGCATACTATTATATTCTTAAAGATGGTTTAATATTCAAAGACAGTGATCCAAATGTAGTTTTCGTTGATAAAAGTTTAGAAAAGTTTCCACATTCAATAACAGCTTCATTTACTCGTGATAAGAAAATGTATTATTTTTTTCGTGGTCTTGAATATTGCTATCGAAAGCTCATAATAGAAAAGACAGAATCTATCAGAGAATTTGAATCACAAACAATTGAAGAGATCTATTCGTATGATCGCGAAGGAAATAGTAAATTAATTAACTCGACGAGTGTAAGTTTTATTCAGTTTTAATAAGTTAACTTTCTTATGAACATTTATTTCGCTTTAACAGAAGGAAACTTCTGGAGAATTTGTATACAAATCTCAAAAGAAAAAGGAAACATCAATGGTATGAAAAATTCTTTTTGAATTGATTGATGATTATATTGTTTACATTGATTAAAATAGTGTAATTGGAATTCAACAACTGAATTATTTGGTTGTTCCTCATTAAAAACTGATGATAATATGAAAATTTTATGCTCTAAACCATCAATTACTGGGATAGTTTGGGTTCATTCCGATATCTATATATTTGTTACTGAATCCATTTTCATATTTGATGGCAAAAGCAATCATATAAAATTACCATTCGGTAAACTAAAAGACGTTATCAAACCTTCTTTCAAGTGGAAAGGCTTCAATCCGAAAGAAAATGGTTTTTTTGTAATTGATGGTCAATTGTATATAATCTTTGCAAATGAAACGTATATGAGTTGGAAATCTGATGGAACTTCTAATGATCAGTTCCATAGAATATACACAGAAGAAAAATATAAACGAATGTTAAAACTTACAACAACCACCTCAACAACACCACTACCTCTAAACGCAAGAATTTCTGGTGAATATTTGGGAACAGCAGTTGTTTTACCCAATTCTAGAATCGCTGTCGTTGTTAAAGATGAGGTCATTTAATTGCATTTATTGAGAGAGATCTAAATAGGTTTCTAATAAAAGTGATTTAATTTTTTACGATTTAATATTTTTGAAGGTCTGGTATTATAAGAAAAAAGAAAAGAAATTAATCAAAGATTCTGAAGATAATGGACCAAAACCAGCGATGTCAACAATTGAAAATTTTCCGCCTTATACAAGTGCAGCTTTTAGTGTTGATAATAATATCTATTATTTTTTCAAAGGCTTTCAATATTGTAAAAGACCTTTGATTATAGACAAATATAGTGTTTATGATGTTCACGAGATTGTGGTGGAAGACTTCTATAAAGTTGATGAACATGGAAATAAGGAACACGTCAATAGTTCTGAAGTTAGTTTAGTTGTTGAAGAATTTTTTGACTTTAATTTGAAGTTTTTCTAATTGATAATCACTCTCATTAAGGTATCAAAGCTTTACAAAGTTTCTGTTGAAGACTCATACGTAAGTTATATGAACGGTTCTCCTTAAAACCTGCGTTAAACCTGTCTTCAAATAATAAAAGTTCTCATAACGAATCAATTTGAATCGAGTATTCAATCAGAAATTACATGACTTATAATTTATTGTTTTGCTTCTCATTAGACTATTATTTCAAACATCAAAAAACGTATGTTTGAGGAAATCGGTTAAAATCTCTAAACAAAGACCGAATTTCTCGTATTTATCAGATAAAGTTACTGTAGTCATGTTTGAAAATATTATTGTCAGCAGTACAGACTCCAAAACTTTTAATCATTTAATTGACTAATTTTAATTTAATTTTAAGTGTTTTTGGAGAAATAATACAGAACTTTTTGGATGTGAATCACCAGAAAGAGCGAAAAAATATCCAGAACTGTGTGAAAGTCCTCTCATAATCGGAACAATACTCTACGATAAAATAAATGTTTATTTGTTCGCAAAAAACAAAGTTTATACATTTAACGTACAAACTAGCGTTCAATCACACGTAAAATCATCAGATTCTCAACAATTAGATCATACATTTGATGATATGATTTCTGATAGCATCGAACCGTCGACGAAATGGGCCGGTTTTGATCCACAGGGGAGTCCATTCTTTGCTATAAACAATCAATTGATTGCTGTGTATCATAATAAAAAGTACAGCTTTTGGGACTCTGATGGCAAAAAATTGGTAGCAAATCGGAAAATAGAAGAAGCAGAGCCTGATTATCCTGATCAACCTGATGGTAAAGTAAGTGATTCTGCAGCTCTAATTAGTAGTGACGAAAATCACGGAATATATATTAGAATAAAAGAAGATAAAGTTTTTAATCTTGTTATTGAAAACAAGAAACTTTTGGTGAGCGCAAAATTCAAAGTTGTTTCTGAAGATGAGCATAAAAATCGACAGATTATCAAAGAAGACGAAAATATTATTGCGGCCATTAAATCGAGGAATACTTACTGGTATTTCATTAATATTGATGGAAAATACTGTAAAAGATCGGATAAGAGTTTTGGAAATGTATTGTAATTTTGTCTTTAATTTTTTGTGAATGAGTTTTTAAACCATTTTAAAGAATATTGAGCTTTGAAACTACTACAGGGTCTTCAATAAGTGGCGCATCAAAGGCTGTACACAAAATCGTGAAGAGTCACAAGTTTGACATGTACAAATTTCTCTTGCGACATGAAACAAATGAACTTGAAATAAGTAGAAAATTAATTCGATCATGGTAAATAAAATTACTCATGAGTCACAACAGATCAGTCAAAAAACATTAACAAAGGTCTGTCAAGCAGTTTTTGACACTTCTTGGCTGTAAATAAATCCCAGTCTAAACACTTGATGAAATAATAAAAAAGTCCTATAATACGTTTTATTGAAGGCCCTGTATTTAGAACTTATTTTCAATTGATTCATATCATTACTGAAAGTTAATAGATTTTAAAAATCATGTTTAAGTCAAACTTAAATCACATGAATCTTATCAAAAAATCTAAAAAGTTTATTAAAGTGATAAAGATTTTAGCATTAATGATATAAAGTTAAAATATTTTTTGATCTCTAATGTTATGTTATACTAAAAATGATTTGATCCTATAGTGCAAAGGATGGTTTGATAATTATAGAATATTTGGCTGTAAAGTAGAGCCAATATCACATGAATTGGGACTGCTTTGCGAAAATCCTAAGATCAGTGCCGGAGGTAATTATCCGCCTTATATTTATGTCTTCAGAGGTGGAAAGTTTTGGCAGTTCGATAGCAAACATAATAAAAAGAAACCATTCGGTAATGTGATTACGGGTGGAATACCTGCTAATAACAAGTGGCCAGGAATTCATTTTCCCGGAGCTATCGGTTATAATAAGGATAAATTCATGATAGTTTATGAAGAAACGTGGTCTCAATGGACACTAAACGGAGAAAAAGATGTGTTCGAGGAGTTAATCGAAGAAAAGAAAGTTGAATATCCTGATGAACCCGATGGTAATGCTGCTGACAGTGGAGTTCTTATTCCTATTGATGGCAAAGGAAAATTTGCAAAAGTACACAAAAATAAGGTTTGTTATGTTTCGATCGAGAATCAAAAATGCTTTTGGAGTGGAAACTGTGTTTCTGTAAAAGAAGATGACAATAATTTGCCTTCGAATACCATCGCAGCCATTAAATCAAAAGATAACAATTGGTATTATATCGGTTCAAATGGAAAGTATTGTAAAAGACCTGTCGATGTGAAAACTGAGGTAAGGCTTAGTCAGTGCTCAGTCTTGTTTTACGAACTTTTACCGCATCATTAGTGATCAAATTATAAATACTCGTAAAAACATTACTCAATCATTTTTAATCAGACGTTAAAAATAAAAATAAAGTTATCTCTTATCAAAAGATGTTCTGACTAAACATTCAGAAATAATTTTTGAATTCATCTTTTGCTCAGTTATAGTTTCATTAATTTTTTAACTTTACTCAAAATTTTAAGAAATGAGTCTAGAATTGTATAAAACTAAGAGAACTTACTTTAAAACAAACAATTTTCTGTTGATTTTATAAATAAAGTGCATGAAATGGAATGATAACGAAGAACTTTTCGGATGTAAAGAAGCAAAAGTAAAAGCAGAGCTCAAATTCCTATGCAATAACCCGAAAATCACGGCCGGCAGTAATTATCCGCCTTTTATTTATGTCTTCAGAGGCGGAAAATATTGGAAATTTGATAACAAACCGAAACCAAACAAACCATTTGGAAATTTAGTCGAAGGCGCAAAACTGGCCAGAAATAAATGGCCAGGAATCCATTTTCCGGGAGGTATGAGCTATGATAAGGGTAACTTCATTATGATCTACAACACAAGATGGTCACGTTGGAGGCCAAGTGATAGAAATCCTAATGATGTTCAGCCATCTGATGAAGACAATCAAATAGAGCCGAGTGAGACGGGTAGTAAAGGTCGTCAACCAGCTCCAGATCAAATCGAACCCATTGAAACTGATATTCAACCGATTGATAGTGATATTAACGATATCTCTGATCAGCCAATTAGAGAGGAAGAAGTTCCGGATCAACCCATCAATGTTAAGGATGTGGTCGATGAGGGGGCGCTCATTAGTGGTGGTGATAATAATGGAGACTTTACAAAAATCAAAGATAATGTTGTTTGCAATTATGTGTTTAAGGGTCAGAAACTTTATTTGAAAGGAAAGTGTGTAACTGTTGATGAAAATGAACGCAAATATCCGCCTTCTATTGTGGCCGCCATTAAATCAATTGATAATGAATGGTATTATTTCAATAAAGAGGGCTCGTTCTGCAGAAGAGATCATAAATCAAATGAACTGGTAATCAAACAACTAAATTAAATTTTCTCTCTATTTTTTATTCATAATTGACTCGAAAACTTAAATATATGACAAATTAAACCTTTATTTCTAAAATATATTCTTAAACAGTTTAAAAATTGAAAAAACGTTATATTTTTCTCTAAATTAAGTTTTAAATTTCATAAAATAGTGCACTGAATGGGAAAGTAATAGAGAAGTGTTTGGATGTAATTTAAAGCCATTACACCCAGAGTTGGAACAGCTCTGTGATAATGTGAAGATCAATTCGGGCGCAAATTATCCGCCTTCTATTCTTGTATTTAGAGGAGGAAAGTATTGGCAGTTTGATAACCAACCAGAAGCCGGTAAACCATTCGGTAATGTGATGATAGGCGCGATTCCGGCCAAAAACAAATGGATTGGAATCCACTTTCCGGGTGGTGTCGGGTATGATCAAAACAATCTAATCATGATTTATCATAAGAAATGGTCTCAATGGTATCCAAATGGTGAAAATGATTTCCATGAAGAGCCCATTGTTGAGGTTGAAGACAGTCCGGGAACTGCTGTTGTGTTACCTAATAATAGGATTGCAATTGTTATTAAAGATAAAGTAATTTTCATTTCAAAAGAAATATTAATAGTTTAACAGAAATTGATCTTTTTTCCAGGTCTGGTATTATAAGAAAAAAGACAAAATTATTATGAAAGATTCGGATGATTTTGGACCGAAACCAGTAAACCAAACTTTAGAGAACTTTCCAAAATCGATTAATGCAGCCTTCAGTTTAAGAAATTATATTTATTATTTCTTTCGTGGTTCGGAATACTGCAAGAGACCCCTCATTGTTGATGAAGATACTATCATAGATGTGACCGAAGATGATTGGACAGAATCTATCGAACTCACCAAAGATGGCTATAGAGTGCTCGACCACACTATAGTCAGTTTTAATCTTTAGTTAAATACACAAAATATTTCAAACTCTAAATACTGAATAGCAACTAAAGTATTTGCTCTCATTTACAGACCTCCAAATATTTCAAAGTTCATTCTGAAGCACATGTGTGTTTGTATTCTTGATTAAACCAGTCTTTTTCCAAATTATCAATTTATATGAATCTAAGAACTAATGAAAAGTTTGGTCTCAAAATTGCAGTGCGTCTGGAGAGATAACAGCGAATTATTCGGTTGTCAGTTATCGAATGTACCGAAAAAGTTGGAAGTTTTGTGCGCAAACCCAATATTTATCGCAACAATAGTTTACGATAAAACCAATATCTATTTCTTCACGAAAGAAAAAGTTTATGTTTTTAACACCCGAACAGGCATTAAATCCAAAGGTAAAAGACCAAAAAATTTGGTTCCAAAATTCAGTCATTTTAGACCTGATAGTGTAAAACCATCTGAGAAATGGGTTGGATTTAAACCAAATTACGGCAGATTTTTTGCTGTCAAAAACGAGTTATGCGTTATTCAAGAGAATGAAATGTACAGCTGTTGGGATTCAAATAACAAACAAACTGCTAAAGACCAGCCGATCGGGAAACCAGAAAAAGAAGCTCCTGATGAAGTAGAGAGTGATATGAAAGATGCCGGAGCTTTGATTAATAGTCAAGATAATGATGGCAGTTATGTATATATTATGGATAATAAGATTTCTAAACTTGTTTTTGATGAAAATAAACTTTTTTCAAATGGAAAGCAAAAAACTATTGATAAAGACGAACACAATTATCCGTCAAACATTATCGCTGCCATCAAAACATCAGACCAGATGTGGTATTATATAAGAAAAGAAGGAAAACATTGTAATCGATTTGATAAAGTCTACGATGAGGTAAAGCTTTTATGAAATTTTCTATTCACTTGCTTTTTGAATTTTGATCAAATAGTGTAACGATTGGAGAGATAATAAAGAACTTTTTGGATGCAATGCATTAACAGTATTAACTGATCTCAAGTCTCTTTGTGATAACCCAAATGTGATCGCAGGCGCAAATTATCAGACTTTAATCTATGTATTTAGAGGTGGAAAGTATTGGCTCTTCGATAATAAGCCAAAACTGAAGAAACCATTTGGAAATCTAGTTGAAGGTGGGATACCAACAAAGAATAAATGGCCTCAACTTCATCTTCCAGGCGCTGTCGGTAGTAATGGTGACAAATTAATTGTAATTCATGGAAATAAATATAATGAGTGGTCCTATAATAAGAAAGATGTTGATGAACAAGAAATCGGTCAAATCATAGAAGAACCTCCTGATCAACCCGATGGTAATCAAGGCGACAGCGGAGCTCTCGTACCGATTGATGAAGAGAAAGGCAAATATGCAAAAATTTATAGGAATAGAGTTTGTTATCTTGTTATTAAGAATAATAAATTATTTTGGAGTGGAAAGTGTTTGCATGTCAAAGAAGATAACAATAAGTTTCCACCGAATATTATCGCTGCCATTAAATCAAAAGATAAAAATTGGTATTATTTTAAGAAAGATGGCATGTATTGTAAAAGACCTGTAAATGATCACTCGGAGGTTATTATGTTTTTATTGATAATATAAGTATAGAAAGTTCAGTTTAGACAACTTCATTACAACTTCAGTCAAATCCAAACTTTGAAAGAATTTTTATTCAATTTTCATGAGATTTAACTATAAAATATAGAAATTTGTCTCAAAATGTTCAAAATAATTTATATTAATACAAATAATTTTCCATTCATAACAACAAAGTGTGAAAAATGGGATAAAAATGAAGAAGTATTTAGTTGTAATGATGACGGATCTATCGGATCTCTAAAGGAACTCAAATCTCTATGTAATAATCCAAAGATCACAGCCGGCACTCTATACCGGATGTATATTTATGTATTTAGAGGAGGAAAATATTGGGTATTCAATAATAGGCCGAATAAAAACAAACCATTTGGAGACTTGATCGATGGCGGAAAACCAGCCAAAACCAAATGGCCTGGAGTTCACTTTCCCGGTGGAGCAGGTTTTGAAAAATCCAACTTTATTATGATATATAAGACAAAATGGTCGCGTTGGAGACCTAATACAGACGGAAATAAGATCTCTGATGGGGATTCTGATGATGAAACTCCATCTGAAAGTGACATAAAAGGACTGAAACCGGGTAGAAAACCTAATACTAGTGGTGGTAAAAGTACTGATGGAGAGAATTCAAGTGATAGTGATGTAAACGATATACACGAAGAGCCGATTAGAGATGAAGAACTTCCTGATGAGCCAAATGGGGATGAGAGTGATGAGGGAGCAGTCATTAATAGTGATGATAATGATGGAAAATATATCAAAATTAAAGATAATAAAGTGTGCAGTTATGTTATTAAAAATAAGAAACTTTATACCAGTGGAGAATGTGTTCTCGTCTCTCAAGACAAACATAAATACCCACCAAAAGTGATCGCTGCCATTAAATCGAAAGATAAAAACTGGTATTTTATCAATAAAGAAGGAAAATATTGTAAAAGAACGGATAAAGTTTATGAAGAGGTAATCAGTTATTTCGTTGAGAAATTTTTTCACATTTATATTCATAGTTTTGAATAATTATATTGATTATCGAATAAATATTTTTTAAACTCAAAAACCAGTGCAAAGAATGGAAAGATAATAAAGAAGTGTTTGGTTGCAATTCAAAAGAAATGTCACTACAACTCGAGTCACTTTGCGATAACTCTCTTATTAATGCGGGCGGAAATTATATGACATTTATATTTGTGTTTCGGGGAGGAAAGTATTGGCAGTTCAATAACAAGCCAGAGGAAGATAAACCATTCGGAGATTTAGTGGCTGGCACTTTGCCCTCTAAGAACCACTGGCCAAGAGTTCGCTTTCCTGGAGGTGTTGGTCATAATGAAGAAAAATTAATTATGATTTTTGATAAGAAATGGTCTCAATGGTTGCCAAACGGGGATAATGAGATTGATGAAGAACCTATCATCGAGGTTGAAGACAATCCGGGAACTGCTGTTGTATTGCCTAATAATAGGATTGCAATTGTTATTAAAAATCAAGTAATTCAAAAAATCACTTAATTGTTAATTATTTTGCTATTTATAGCAATTTTTCTTTTTAATAGGTCTGGTATTTTAGAAAAACAAAAGGAGTCAAATTCACAAAAGATTCTGTAGATAATGGACCAAAACTTGTCAACACAACTGTTGAGAATTTTCCGCCTTCAATAAGTGCTGCTTTTAGTCTGAGTCGTTATATCTATTACTTCTTCAAAGGATCCAAATATTGCAAAAGACCACTACTCATAGGTTTCTCTCTAAAAATAAATTTTCATAAAAACTTCTATTGTATTTAAAAATTCATATTATAGATGATGAATCTGTTGATGAAATATCAGCAGAAGAATGGAATGGTGCGATGGAAAAGACCACTAACTCACGAATCATCACCAGAAATGAAGTCAGTTTTAATAGTTTTTTCAACTGTTGAAATAGTTTCTAAATTAAGATTTTTCTTATTATTCAGGCGTCAAAATATTTCTCATTTTCCAAATCGGAATCTTACGTATGATTGAGTTTTCTATGAAAATAGTCAATAAGTTAAACAATATATTTAATAAAATTAAAATAAATTTTGAATTTTCTTAATGAAAGTGTGTTTGGAGGGACACGACTGAACTGTTCGATTGTGAGACCGCAGACAAATCCGAAAATTTGGAGCATTTGTGTACAAGCCCTTTAACTATTGGGACAATACTTTACGATAAAATAAAAATTTATTATTTTATTAAAGAGAAAGTATATGTATTTAACACAAGAACTAGTATTAAATCAGGTGCCAATTCAGACTCAATACTCAGTGATTTGACACCAGAAATAATTGATGCTAAGAAAAAATGGGTCGGTTTTGAGCCAAATGAAGGCAGATTTTTTGGCATCAAAAACGAGTTATGCGTTATATTAGATAATAGTAAATTCAGTTGTTGGGACTCTCATGGCAAAGAAACCGATAATAACAAACCAATCGGTGGATTCGAAGAAGAACCTCCTGATGAGCCTGAAGGCGATGATAAGGATGCCGGAGCTCTGATTAATATTGATGAAAATAATGGAAAATATGTCAGAATAAAAGGAGAGAATGTTTGTTATCTTGTTATTGAAGTGAATAAACTTTATTTGACTGAGAAATGCATTTCTGTTACGCAAGATCCAAATACATATCCATCTGATGTTATCGCTGCCATTAAGACAACAACCAATAACTGGTATTTTCTTAATAAAGAAGGAAAGTATTGTAAAAGACAGGACAAAATCAATTTTAAGGTAATTTTCAATTTCAATTTCAATTAATTGTAAAAATATATTGAATTCTTAACAACTTTGAATACGAGTCATAACAATAAATAAAAGTTTGGTTTTAATTGTGAAACTCATTCTTCAAAACAGTGCACTGAATGGAGAGATAATAAGGAAGTGTTCGGATGTGAATCTAAAACAGTTCCACCTGAACTCAAGTCCCTCTGCGATAATCCTAAGATAAGTGGAGGCGGTAATTATCCACCTTTTATTCTTATATTCCGCGGAGGAAAGTATTGGCAGTTCGATAACAAACCAAAACGCAAGAAACCGTTCGGAAGTTTAGTCGAAGGCGCTATCCCTGCAAAGTCTAAATGGCCAGGAATTCACTTCCCGGGCGGTGTCGGTAATAATTTGGAGAATTTGATAGTTGTTTTTCATGAAAAATGGTCTCAATGGTCACCATATGGTGAGAAAACTGTTGATGAAGAACCGATTGGCCAAAAGGTTGTTGAGATTCCTGACGAACCTGAAGGCAGTGACGCAGACAGTGGAGCACTTGTTCCTGTCGATGAGAAGATTTCAAAATATGCGAGAATTAGTAAAAATACTGTTTGTTATATACTTATTAAGAAAAATGGAAGCTTTAAAAGTGGAAAATGTATGACTGTTAGTCAAGAAGATCATAATTTTCCTCCAAATATTATCGCTGCCGTCAAACCGAAAGACAATAATTGGTATTTTTTCAATGAAAATTCCAAATATTGCAAAAGACCTGATGATTCAAAATCTGAGGTGAGTTTGATTTTTAAATTTAAAATCCATAAGAAAACTACACTTGATATAAAAAGGCCCCGCAATGAGCTTCAGAGATGAGATCATACTATATCTGAGAGACTTTTAATAAAAGTTGAGTTATAATCACAATTTTTAAGTTATGATTATTTTTACAAAATTCATTCAAACTAATTATGTATAATTTGATTGAAATAGTGCAATCAATGGAAAGATAATGGAGAGGTGTTTGGTTGTAAAGAGAAAGATATCAAACCAAAACTCAAATTCCTTTGTGATAATCCTAGAATCACATCAGGCAGTAATTATCCGCCTTATATTTATGTATTCAGAGGCGCAAAATATTGGCAGTTCGAGGATAAGCCACAACCTAATAAGCCTTTCGGAGACTTAGTTGATGGCGGAATACCAGCTAATAGTAAATGGCCAGGAATTCACTTTCCTGGTGGAGCGGGTTATCAAAACTTAAACTTCATAATGGCCTACAAGACAAAGTACTCCCTTTGGAAACCTTATGAAGTTGATGGTTCTGATGGTGATCAACCTATTGAAGAAGACAGTGATGAAAATTCAACTCTAATTCATTCAGATGGAGACAGCGGTGAAACTACACCTAAAGGTCATTCAGATGGAGACAGCGGTGAAACTACACCTAAAGGTCATTCAGATGGAGACAGCGGTGAAACTACACCTAAAG
>JAQFZT010001834.1:0-13482 GCA_034696325.1 Camisiidae sp. | reverse complement strand
TTTTTACATATAATTTTCACGAAAATGAGATGATTATGGAGATTATGATAGAATGCACTTGATATGCCAGTTGTCCAACATTCTCCACTTTATGATCAATAAAGTTCTTTTTAAAACTTTCATTAAGCAGTTATTGAAAAATTTTTATTATCATAATGCTTTTTCACTAAATGTACACTAGAGTAGTATTTTGAGATTAGTAAACAAAAATCAGATAACATGAATTAAATCTCTATCATTCTTCTTTTAGTAAAATGTAAAAATATCAATTAGTTTCTGGATAATGAATTTTAATTTTAATTAAATCTATTTATTTACATACTGAATTTCATACCTGAATTAATATGTTCACAAATTCCTCAAATTTTTTAAATAATTAGAGAAACCTATCGAAAATTCTTGCTATTAATTAAGCCTGGCAAAAATTTAAGGGTCTGAAATTTAGTGTTGCGGGCCGTATGATTACCCATGAATTAGATAATGAAAAATTTTGACAAATTTTTATACTTCACTACTCTGTATTAGATTTGCAATTTTTATTACTCAAATTAATAAAATATCTAATTTCTTGTTGAAATTGCTTTAAAACTCCTAACAGTTTTATAAATTGCTTTAACTGGTATATCGTATAACCCCCGTATCGTAGTTTAAATATGCTTTTTAATACGACAATTTGTAAAACATTTAATCGTAATTAACGAGTTATTTGGTATCCCAAACTCAATTTTCATTAAAAAAAATTTTATTCAAACTACGATAAAGACCTCCGATGACCTCGAACTTCTAGGAAATTATATAACTATATTTATAATTATGCTTTTATAAATAAAAATTTATAATTTTATCTCCAGTTGTTTTAAAGATATTAATTTTTGGAATAATTTTATTAAGTTAGAAGTTTCGACATTCAAACTCGAATATCTTGATTACTGCTAGTTAGTTTTTTTCACAAGTGGTATATAAATGACTCTTAAATCAAGAGTTATAATATAAGATACAGTCACATAAAACCCCTAAAAATAAAATTTTATCACTTATTCGAATATTTCTCTTAAACTTATCAAATTTTAGTATCAGCTCAATCGAAAATCAAATATACAAATACTGATACAAGTAGATTTTTAATTAGTACGTAATTTCTGAAATTTAGCATTCATTAATATTTTTTTCTATTAGCATATTGTTTGAGCTCTTTTTGAACCCAAAGTTTTTCTCATTTGAAATATAATTATTCATTGACTTTTACAATGTTTTTTGTTTTCAATTAATTTCAGTGACTCAAGTCATAGAGAAAAGTCCTCGAAGTATTTGATATTCAAATACTAATGGCATTAAATTCATTGACATCTCATCGCATTCTTCTCTCTGAATATCAATCGCTTTATCACAGAATGGATTTTATTATGTTTGGGGATAAACTAGAAATGGATCGACAGCTTCTCCTAAAGAAACAGTATTCAAATCAATTTTTACAATTTTTGCTAATTTTTCAAATATTAATATAACGCATAAACCTATGTTTGTCAACAATGCTATTGATTATGAGATCATAACAACAGACAATACCAATAATACAATTATACCATCACTATCAATTGGTATGATTGATGATGAATAATACAATCACTAAAACTATTATTGAATTATTTAACAACCCGAAAGACCGTGATTTCAGATTCAATTTCAACGATAAACACATTTTCGTTCATAAGTTAATACTAAAGAATAGATGTGAACACTTCAGAGCCCTGTTTTCAGAAAATTGGGATCAAACAGAATCCAATGAATTAGAATTAACACAGTATTCGTATTTCACTCATTATTCATCATTGAAAAATGTTTACGTCGATTCTATTGATGTCAAACCAGAAGAAGTATTCGATTTGTATGATTTGACGAACAGTTATTTAGAAGAAGTACTCAAACAAAAGTGTGTCTCTATTATTAAAAATAGGTTAAGATTGAAAACGTTTGTGAATTATATTCACTTTTAATCAAATATGAATTACAAGAATTGGAAAACTATTGCCTCGAATTCGCATCAAATAAATGGAATGAAGTCTTTAAAACTGATGGCTCAGCCAATCAAAAAATCATTATTATTGGTGTTCATTAAAAGCGATGCGAATTTAAAATTATTTTAATAAATACCTAATTATCATATCAAAGAAAATTTCTTATAATTATTTTCTCAGTAAAACATCGATTACATTTGCAGTTAATTTGAGTTTAAACTTGAATCAAAAAATTTAAATTATAAATACATTTCGTCTCTTATAATAGTTATAAAAATGTTATTTATAAAGTGTTTTGTACTTCAATGATTTGTACTAATGATTAAGTTTTCCTGTAATTAATGCTAACATTTACTAGATTTTTATTCAAATTTGTATCAGAAACTGTTGAATTATCAAAATTTCTATTTAGTTAATAAATAAGACTTTAATTTAGTTTTCAATTAAAAACATTGTTAAGAATTTGATATGTATTGATAATTGTGATTAATAAAAGTTTTTAAGTGCAAAATTTAATCTCAAAATTTAGGCATGATTTAACTCTTTGTTGTTTCTCTATAAGAAACTGATAAATGTTAAATAAACTCAATATTCTCTTTCTAAAAACTGAAGTAAAACAAATTGATTGTGAGACTGATCTCAAATTGATGAATCAGTTTTAAACATGAATTAATTTTGTTAATGACAAATATTTTGGTCGCCAACGGGTAGGGCCCACTAAGGGGACTAAGAGTTCATGAAGGGCATATGTTGCTTGAAATTGTTATTTCCTTCTTCAAGTTTTACAGCCTTTTCATGTAGTTAAAGCCAGATTTCACACAGTTTTCGATTCTTTACAGAAGCGTTGATTCGATTCCTAGAATCGGAATCGAATCAAAAATTTTAAAGGAATCGGAAGGAGAATTGAAACAGATTTTTTTAGGAATCAGGATTGGAATCGAATCAACACTACTAAAATGTTATCATATTTCTAATAAAATACTTATTGAATTTATATTTAAGTCTGTTTATTCACATTTATTTATGTTCTTATAACCAGTCTTCGAGCCAAAAATACCGTCAAAACAGTCAAATTTTCAGAGAAAAGTTCATTAAAATTGGTTTCACTTACAGAACATCCCATATTTTGAATCTCATTAACCCATAAAAAAAATACTTTGTCTTATGTTTGCTACACAGCTTCAATGTAGTGGCAAAAATTCGAGCCTCAATTCAGTAATTAGAAAGCTCACAGACGAACGGACAGTAAGTACGAAACTATAAACTCGTTTTTTTAAAAGTACAGAAAATTAGAGCATAAAAGAATAATTTTTTTTCCATAAAAGCATAAAAACGCAAAATTTGAAGGGATCATCTTTACTTAAATCTTTATAATTGTATTTAAATAATTTATTAATATTTCTAAGAATTATAATTAATTGCAAAGACGTGTCAGTTTGACATTTTTAAAAACTCGAGTTTACTTATCATGTAGTCATGAGATCTCAAACCATAATCATTGATAGTTCCAGATAAGTTCAAAGTTTACAATAATTAATAGAAGAATAAGTTCTTAGATAATTACATTGCAACCAATTATATTATATTTTTGTCATTGTCTTATTTTTTCCACTCAATGAAATGACATTAACTTTAATCAATTATTTACGATAATCAGCTTTATGAGTAATAAGCAGAGTCAGTATAACATGATCGTCCATCTCATGACCTGTGGACCAAATTCCGATCTAGAATAGCCGCGCGGGCCAAGAAAATATAATATTAGTGAATGAAATTATTTCGTTGATTAAACTAAATTAATAAAAGATTTAGAAGTTATTTAAACTAATAATAAGTTTAAGGTTAGATTTTAACTTTATTTGCTAATATAAATTTCATATGTGAGTTAATAGTTCATAAATTATTCAAATTTTCTCAAAACATGTGTGCAAAGAATCTTTGTGTTTATTCTGAAAAATTATTAAAATTTCTAGAGATCCAACACTTGATAGATTTTTTAATCAGAACCTGAATATTGACCACATTCTATGACAGATGGAATTATTTTGTCATAGAGTATTGTCTTTGGATACTGTCATCTTAAATTCAATTAACATTAATTTATTTTATTTTACTCTATTTTACTTCAATTTATTTGGTTTTTAAGCAATTGAAAAAATGATTTATATGCAAAATTTTTCAAAAGACTACTTCATTAATTGTATTTTCCTTCTGATTCTATTGTATTAGAATTTAGTAAAATATAAAATAATATTTACTCTTAATTAAAGATAAGCTAATAGTTTCAAATGATAGTCATAAATCATTATTACAATCTTTACACCCACAATCTTTACACCCACAGCCTTTACACTCACAGTTTTTACACTCACAGCCTTTACACCCACAGCCTTTACACCCACAATCTTTACACCCACAATTTTTACACCCACAGCCTTTACACCCCCAGCCTTTACACCCACAGCCTTTACACCCACAACCTTTACACCTACAACCTTTACACCAACAGCCTATAAACTCTTACTGTTTACACATATAGTTTTTACACCCACAGCCATTACACCGACAACCTTTATACCCACAGAGTCTGCACCGATAAAAAATATTTTCAGAATAATCAATTTTTATCAGATTTTAAGAATTTCATACAGAAATCATTAATTATTTTTACAAATTTCAACTGTTTCTTTCGTTCATTGAAATTCTCGAATTAATTAAAACATCAATTGTTGAAATCTTAGAAAAATTGATGAATTATGTGAGAAATTGTTGAAATTTGGAAAAAATTAAGTTATTTTGTCGGTGTAGTAGCTTTTATTGTAGAAGTTGAAAAATTATATAAAAAAAATTTGGTAGTTATTAACTTTTAAGACAACTTGAATAAAATAAGAATAAATGTTAGATTTAAGTGAAAAATATGTAGACAATCGTAAATATAATTTTACACTGAATTTGAATTCTGGAAAAATTATAAAGAGATAATCAAAAGAACGTTTAATCTATATTGACGTCTAATTATCCCGGCCATGAATCAGAAAAGTTGACTGATGACCGGTCTTCAACACCCGAGAAGACGAGTTCTCCAAAATATTGAGCAAATCTATTGATTCTAACAATTCAATCGAAGAGTTATCAGTAATCGAATCACAAAATGAAACTTCATGTCGATTAGAAAATCTTGAAAGTCAACGATTGAAGATACAATTAGAATAAGTGTTGGACAAAAAATACCAAAAAATGCTTAAGAGATCGGTCTTATGTTTTTTGGATCAGATCGACAGCTTCAGAGCAAATCAAAAAGACTTGAACTTTTGTTAAATATGGATGAAATACCATTATATTTTTATTCACAATCAAATAAGACATTTGACACGAAAGCTCTGAAAAGATTAGATTCACACCCATTCTCTGCGCTTATAACGATAGCAGACGTTGTAAACCAGCGATCATTTTCAAAGGACTCAAAAAAGTCCAGAAAAAGATATTTCCGAAAGGGATTGAAATAATGGTTACTGATGACGGTACCATGACTACAGATTTGATTATATTTGGCGTAAAAAAGCTTACTCGCAAAGACCGGGAGGAATATTCTTGAATAACCGCTGCAAGCGCTCGACTGGTCCGGAATACCGGTCTCTGTTAGCGTTTGATTCCGCAACACCTCATAGAAACACAGAATTTAGGAATATTATGGCAAAAAATTCTGACACAATGATTGAGATTATTCCGGGAGGAATGACTCTACTTTACAACCGACTGATGTCTCATGGAATAAGACTGTAAAGTCTTCAGTCAAAAGAGAGTGGTGGGAATGGATGGACACCCGAACAGAATTAGATTTCAATAAATCTGGGAATCTAAAGAGACCATCATATGTTGATGTGGCCCAATGGTGTCTGAATGCATGGAATGAATCATCTCAAAAACATCAAAGCAAGTTATATTCAATGTGGATAAGATCTCGAAAGAGGCGATTCTCAATTGCATAGCAAACTTTTGGATATTCTCACTACCGGCCAAATCCTTGAAACTGTTGAAGACCAGACGACCGGTCTTACTGATGATGAAGAGGAGACTGAAGAAACTCAAGAAACCGTTGATTATGATAATTAAATATTTAAAAGACAATTAGAAACTGTATTATATTTATTTTACATAGAAATCCACATAATAAAAATGATAATGAATACATAAATATAAGAAGTTAATGTTAAAAACATAAATGGAAACGTAGTCAAGCACTACAACACAATAACACTGTATGATTATTAAATGCTTGGCTACGGCTTTGCTATTGAGTAGTTCAATGCGACACTTAATAAAGCACTTGACATCAATACCAAATATATGACGTAATGAGTTAAATCCCCGGTTAAACGTTTTAAGTTACACTCAATGTCGTTGGGTTTAGTTATTATCACCACTTTTTTAGATTGAAAATACCTGAAGAAAAAAGTTGATGCTCTTTCATAACTCTTATTTGAGGGCTATCTTAACAACGAGTTATTAAACATTTAAAATTCTTATCAAAAGTTCAGTCATATCCTTTTTGTGTTTAATAATGATCTCAAGTGTTTTCAATTAAATTTATAATCAGTATTTAAGTCTTCTATCTATCCATTCATTGTTCTAAATCTAATCTATTCATCAATATAAGAGCAAACTATTGAAAAGGGGCTCAAAATCATAGAAAAAAAGAATCAGTTTAGAGTTTTGTGCACCCAAACCATTAGATAGACTTAAATCACATACTATTTGGTTATTTTTCAGATCGTTTAACATGTAATTGAAGTCTAATAATAAGACAGCGAATACTTCATATCAGTTTTGGTATAAAAAAGTTTAGACAACACTTTAATATGAGATGGATTTGTGTTAATAAACGCATCAATTCTTTAAAATTTATTCGTTTGTTTGTGTTGTATTTTTGTGTAATTTCTATGAATAAATCGATGTCTGAATTACGAAATATTAGTTTATTAAGAGTTGAACCCAAACTAAAGAACACTAAAAGTTATTCACAAATAGTATTTCTTGTAATTTATATCTAATATTAATTCTTTTAATTTACTAGTTATGATTAAATTTCAAACCATTAATAGTACTGAGAAATTATAATTTTTGAGTAGATTTTAATGAAGTAATCAAAATGTTGGGTTCATTTACTTAAAGAGAAATAATGCTATAAATTTACTTTACAGATATCTAGAACTAATATTGAGAGTCCAAATTGGAGTTATTCTAGAGGCTTTGCGTGTATATTTTATACTGAAGACATTGAAGAAAATATTTTATTTTAACGATATATTCCCGATTCATTTAAGCGTAACTGTACTATAGCTTCTAAAACTATTGATAAATTATAACTGATCATCATATTTTTGTCTAAAGAGTTTTTAATATAATGAAAAGTTTATTAACATGTAATTTATTTATTATGGTGTATAACTCATTATAAACTTATATGCAAATGTTTTGTTTTGCAAATGCAAAATTATTTATTGATGTTCAACTGATTATATCATCCATAATATTTTCACTTTTGCTAACAGTTTATGTTTCACATATTTGACCAATAAAAATATTTTGGTATAAATCACATTTTATTTTTTAATAGAATAATTTGTTCAATATCTCAACTCAGAGTATTTATTGACTAATGAGTTATTTCAAACCAGTAAAGCTTTCTTTTCTCTCTTTATGTTAACAAATGTTTTTTAAGAGTTCTTCTTAAATATATCCTTTTGATACATAAAAATACATAAGTACATAAAAATGCCTGATTTAATAAAAGTGAAAGAAGTTTTGTGGTTATGCAGGTAATTATGTGTTCTGGAATTAAATGTAAAACATACTTAAATTGCATTGAAAGGCGATAATAGATCAAGAGTTTACTGTTCAACAAAAATTAAGTTATAAATCATGTTTAAACATTTGAAAATATTTTTCCTTTCTTCTCAAGTTATGTATTCTAATAAATGTATTACTCGTTAGAATGACTGAACTCAACGCCATTTGATGTCTCTCTTAAAAGTCTTACGAGTGAATTAACTTTAAAATGTCATATACTTGATAAAAATGTGGATAGCATTTATTTTGCTGCACTTAATTACCGAAAAACAAAGCCGTAGCCAAGCATTGAGAGATAACATTGGGTTCTTCTTAACTAGTTGTTTCATTTTTGATAGTCAATTGAGACACTAATAAACCACTTCACAGATACGGTAGAGTATTCGGAAAAAAGGTTTTAGAGTTAACATTCTTTAACTTTATATTTCCTGTTTATCAATTTCCAAAAGGCATTACTTCGTACAAAAACAATATTCAGAAAAGCCTTTTATTTATGTCCCTCATATTACCCGAAAACTTCTTTTACAATTACTATATAATTATAAGGAAAAATTAGTCAAAATACTAATAAAACATAATTTTTAACAAGAAAAGTTAACAAAAAAATGTTGTTGCTATCTTTAATTAAAACTAAAATTAATAATATTTTCTATGAAAATATTTCGAAGTTTTGATTCGTCTATAAATTCTTAAATTGATATCTTCTTTTAACTCTATTTATAATAATAAATGTAAATCAATTTTTGGCCAATAAAGTAATAGCGATCGAAGTTTTAGACCTCAGTTAAGACATCAAAATCGAAATAGATTTGCATCAAATAATAGTCAAATCTTTCTACTGATTATTCATAAATAGGAATTTAATAATAAAAAATATAATAAATTTAAAAGTCCTGCCGGAACTCTTGTGTTGGTTTGGGAGTGAGTATGGCGTTGGACTTTCCGCTAACTGTTTTGAGATTTGACATTCTTCTCAAGTTAATTTGCTCTAACAAAAGTAAATAGAAAAAATAACTGAACTCAACGCTATTAAGTATCGATCGTCAAAACAAATGAACTAACTTTATATGTAAGAAATAAGGGTCAGAAAATTTATGAATATGAATGAATTAATGAAAGGCTTTTCTGAAGACCTTGTGAAAGGTTGCAGGAGGTGGTGATAGAGGAGAAAGTAGTCAAGTGCGACATATAAGGTGACCAAGTGTCCTGCATGTCCACAAATGTCCCGCAATTTAGCTATTTTTTGGAATTTTTCTAGCCTAAAACATAAATTTATTTAAAGTCAAAAATTTTCATTCAGCTTATCGCTAATCTAAAGATGAGCTGAAGGACATCTGCAAATACAAGAATAAAATGTTTTAATCTTTTAAGAAACTTGTGTTTCGTTAAATTACGCAAATAGATAGAAAATTTCATTTGATTTAAAGTTTGAACTTTAAGTTTGTATTTTTCATGCTTTCCTTTTTAAAAATGATTTGTGCTGACACATGATTTCAAAAATAAAATCTTTAATTTTTGTAATCTCTTATTGTTGAAGTTTTTATTGAGCATTTTGTATCTAAACAATTGACCCCAAGCCTAGTGCACAGCCGAACGTCAATCGCTAAATACAACGTCACTTTCCTTAATACTACTCTAAACTCACTTATTTTAAATAATAAAAGTTCAAAATTCATTATAACTTAATTGACATTTAATTTTTACATTTCAATAATTTTCATCTATTGCTTAAGTAATTCATATTAGACCTATTGAAAGCGCCAAAATCTCAGGCCCGAACCCGAAGTGACCCGATGTTCACCTATAGTTCATATTTCCCTCAATACTCATATATCATGTTTGAAACGTGATGTATGTATAGTTACGCAATCGTTACATCACGTCATGTTTTTCTCATTCAAATACTTGTAAACAAAGTTTTTATTAATTTGTTTTAATAATAACTTAAATGGCATTACATTTAATTGTGTTTATAAAGAGTTACACAAAATAATAGTAAAGTCTTGCGTTTCTCATAAAACACATTATTTTCAGGTAATTATTATTCATATTATGTTTTGTTTTAAAAATATATTGAAAACAATGAGTGAATATTATTTTAAGAGTATTTTTAGATTTTATAGAATGTCATCAATATAAGAGCCAACAATTGAAAACGAGGCTCAATATCATAGAAAACACGAATCAGTTTAGAGTTTTGTGGACCCAAACCATTAGATAGACTTAAATCACATACTATTTGGTTATTTTTCAGGTCTTTTAACATGTAATTGAAGTCTAATAATAAGACAGCGAATACTTCATATCAGTTTTGATATAAAATAATTTAGACAACACTTTAATATGAGATGGATTTGTGTTAATAAACGCATCAATTCTTTAAAATTTATTCGTTTGTTTGTGTTGTATTTTTCTGTAATTTCTATGAGTAAATCGATGTCTGAATTACGAGATATTAGTTTATTAAGAGTTGAGCTCAAAAATTAAAGAACACTAAAAGTTATTCACAAATAGTATTTCTTGTAATTTATATCTAATATTAATTCATTTCGTAATCCCTTTCGTTCAGTGATATTAAGTTCATAAAGATCTCGATTTATTGTTCAATATGAGATGAATTGAGGACTTGCTCTACGACTTGGACTCAAATTAATTGAAATCAAAAATCATTATTAAAGTCAATAAATAATAATTATTACTCTAAAACATTAAAATAAAAACAAAAAAATGTAAATCAACAAGAATTTTTTGAAAATAAAAAGGGATTAAATTATAAAAAAATATCTATCAATTAGTTATTACTAATAAAAGGATGTTTTGATATAATTTAATTTGAATAATGCCTTAAATACCAAACTTATCAATAGATTTATAGCTGAATAGGAATTTTAAAAAATATTGATATTGTATTGAAAAATTATTTGAAAATTAACCTCATAATGAAGTAATTTTATATAAATAGAAAACTTGAGGAAATATTTTTTCCACAGTATTTATTATTTCCGAATTATTTTCAATACCTAAAAACAAAATGTTTGATTAGTAATTAAACGTTTAATTTTTTAAAAATTATTGCGCATTTTGTTATTTATTTATTATGAATTGATGTAAAACTGCCTTGCATGTACTTAAACAATTTAATTAACTGGTTATGAATAAATTTCAAACCATTAATAGTACTGAGAAATTATAATTTTTGAGTACATTTCAATGAAGTAATCAAAATGTTGGGTTCATTTATTTAAAGAGAAACAATGCTATAAAACTTTACAGATATCTAGAACTAATATTGAGAGTCCAAATTGGGTTCATTCTAGAGGCTTTGCGTGTATATTTTATACTGAAGACACTGAAGTATATATTTTATTTTAACGATATATTCCCCATTTATTTAAGCGGGAGTCGACCGTTTGACCTACCGACCATTTAACCTACCATTAGATTAGGTTAGGTTACGTTAAGTTAGGTTACGTTAGGTTAGGTTACGTTAAGTTAGGTTACGTTAGGTTAGGTTAAGGTTAGGTTAGATTAGGTTGAGCTATTGAACGACTAATCAATAGAATGACTGAACTAATGATTCGTTCATATTCGGTAGGTCAAACGGTCCAGATCCATTTAAGCGTAACTGTATTATAGCTTCTAAAACTATTGATATATTTTAACTGATTATCATATTTCGTTCAAAAAGTTTTTAATATAATGCAAAGTTTATTAACATGTAATTTATTTAATATCATTTAATAGCGTATAACGTAATTTCAAACATATATGCAAATGTTTTGTTTTGAAAATGCAAAATTATTTATTAATGTTCAACTGATTATATCAATTATAATATTTTCACTTTTGCTAACAGATAAACTGTTTCACTTATTTGATCAATAAAAATATTTTTGATTTAATCACATTTTATATTTTAATTGAATAATTTATTGAATATCTCAACTCATAGTCATTACCTTTAGTCTATCATTAGCCTATTAGATAAGTCTATCATTTCGAACCAGTTATACTCTCTTTATGTTAACAAATGTTTTTAAGGGTTCTTTTTAAATATGCCATTAAATGATAAAATTAGTAAAAATTAGTAAAAATTTTATCATTTAATGACATTTTTTATGATAATTCTTAAGTTTTAAAGTTTGAGGTTAAGTCACATGTTATAATATGCTTAACGATTACGACGCTTTTCGTCGTCAAGTGCGACAGTTCAACAAATATATCCAGAGTTCTTCCATTTTTTGGTAGTCAAGTGAGACACTTATTATCCACTTCACAGATATGGTACAGAACTGAAAAAAGGTTTTAGAGTTAATGTTCTCTAATTTTGTATTCCCTATTTAGCAATTTCAAAAAAGTATTACTTCGCTCATAAAATATATTGAGAAAAGTCTTTTATTTGTGACCATTATATTACCCGAAAAGATTTTTAAAAATTACTGTATGATTAGAAGGAAAAATTTGTCAAAATAACAGTTTAAACGTCGCTATCTATGAAATCATTTCGAAATTTTGCTTCGTCTATAATTTTTTAATTGGTTTATTAAAATGAATATTAATCATTTACTTTACAAGAATAGTAATAGAATTATTAGTTTTGAGTTAAGAAATCAAAATGTAAACAGTTTTGCTTCAAAACTGTCAAATTTTCAACCAATTAAAAAATTGAAAAAACATGGGATTTCTAATAACACATTTCTGTTCCACACTATAAAAACTTATTTATTTGATCTTATTGTAAATATGTGATAAAGATCTATTTGAAAAGTCTATAGGCCAGTGCCTAAGATAGCCATTTTTCTAGAATTTTTGATGTCAATGTGAATAGAGAGTCAAGAAATAATGGTGTTCTTTCATAAGGCTAAAAAATAAAAGACTAAAAGTCCTACAAGTAAAAGACCAAAAATAAAAATAATGACATTCAAATTAAGTGCTGATGGTTTACGTTATCTATTGTAAATTTCAGAAAATATTTGAACTCTATTTGGGGCTTTCAGGAAAACTTTTTTAACGTTTGAAATCAAAGTGTCGACTTCTGAAAATGACAAGCGCACTGTTTCAGCCACACGATTCAGTGCATGTGCTAAACATGTTAAGTGAATCAGTTTATTCTTAAGAATATGTTTATTCTGAGAAAAATGTTATAAATATGCACCAATTCTCAAAATTTCAACATATATTTTAGTAAATTTATAAAAGTTGTTAAGTTATAAAAAATTTTTCAAAAATTAACTATTTAGAAAATATGGAAAATCAGTATATAAGGGACCACCTTTGACAATTTTTTCGAAAGTGCCTAAATATGTATTTATTCCGAAATTTGACCTAAAATATGTAAAATATGTAAATATAATGTTAGCTCATTTTAAAGCTCATTTTATGATTCGGATAGATTTTCACAATTGCATACGATCTGAATTAGGAGAGAAAACATGTATTTACATGGTAGTACGTCTTTTGAGCGCAAACTTTTGAGCGCACGACTTTTGGGCGCAGACTTTTGAGCGCAATGCTTTTCCGCGCGAAACTTTTCAGCGCATGACTTTTCCGCGCAATGACTTTCCGCGCGAGACATATCAGCGCAAAATTTCTAAAAAATTTTTATTAAGGTAAATAA
>JAQFZT010001833.1:0-13494 GCA_034696325.1 Camisiidae sp. | reverse complement strand
GTTGAATGTGAACTAATATTTGATATCAAAATACTAATCGATCAAAAGGAACACTAATATGAAACGTACTGTACATTGTGAGAAAAGTTGAATCGCTTTGCTCGGATGAGAATTATAAGATTCTATTTTATATATGATGTCGAAAAAGGCCGAATTTTCGAGATGACCTTTTGATGACCTCGAATATGATATCGATCGACTCTTACTATTGAGACAAATCAAAGTATGTTTAATAAGTGTATATGACATCGCGAACATGACCGTTAATTTTAGCTCAAAATCAACCATTCATTTCCCATTGATTTTTATGGATATAAACTTGTTATCAGGCTTACCACCATTAGCCAAAATAAGAACTGGGCAGAAAAATATAAGGGTACTCCCTTTGCTTCATGATTTTTTATTTAATCTTAAATGGGCACAAATTGATTCAAAGTATATTTAGCTTTCAACTTTGGCACATAGATAATTTCATGTTTATTTTTTTGCAAAATTATGGAATTGAGATCAATTTGAATTGAAATTTACATTTTAAAAAATGTTACTTGAAGATTCTATGTTAATAATCTAATTCAATTTTCCAACATGGATTATTCATGATTTTGCATGCTTGATATTCTGATAAAAGATTAATTCAAGGGTTTTATCTATCGTATACAGTTTTTGATTAGCCAATATAAGAGATAACCAGACATTGTAATGTCCGATTTTAGGTCTCGTTCATAAGCCGCTTAACCATACTTCAAAAACTGACAATCCGATCGAAAACTGGAAAGGTGGCAAGCTTGCTTGTAATTCTAAAGTTTTCTCATAATTTAAGAGTCAAAATAATTATTTCTAAAAAATAAGTTTGATTTGACTAATTTATCATAACTTGACCGGAAATGTTTTCATTTATTTCTACCATTCTTTTCACCTTAAGATCACAGTAAATAAAATATTTGAAAAAAAATATTCTATTCTCACAAAATTTAATAGTAAACTTTCTAATCCATTTTACTCAAAATTATTTCTAATCTTCTATTCACCGTTAGGTCACTGTCAAAAGGATTTTTGAAAATATTATCACATTAACACAAAATTTTATAACAAACTTTCTAAATTTTTTTGCTCAAAACTAGGTTTGCATGAGACAGAACCTTAAAATTCCAACACGATATGTAACTTTTTATTGAAGCTTGTTTTATGTAAGCTTTTAAATTATTTTGACTGAATCCTATAATTGACAATAAAAAAATTTTTACTTTTCTCTCTAAAACCATTTAATTATGTTTTCTAAAAAGCAATTAAAATGAGACATTTAAGTTATGATATTATTGAGCTACAATAAAAATTAACTTTTCATTCATGGTTTATCGGAAGGAGCTCTCAGGAAGAGGAATAAACTTCAAATTTATTATAAATTTTAAGATGTGTAATTATACAATTATATAATTACAATTTACAATATGATTTTTCAGTTAAATTTATGTTCAAAAATTACAATTTATTATCAATTAAATTAAAAAGTATAAAGATGTTATACAATTGATTTCTAACATTAAATAATTATTTCGTTTTTATATTCTTAAGAGGTAAATTCATTTCGTAAAATTTGAGTAATTTTGGAGTAACTGGTTCAAGTTCTTTGCGAATGGGTTGTTCACTAGGAAGATTAGGTTCCGTTGTCACATCCAGTGGATCTGTGCGAGGTTTTTGTTGAGTCGGAGCTGGTGACTCTGTTGTTGTTGTTGTTGTTGTTGTTGTTGTTGTTGTTGTTGTTGTTGTTGTTGTTGTTGTTGTTATTGTTTGAGGCACTTCTATTCTAGTTGGCTGTTGTGTTGGTGGTTTTGGCTCTATAGCAGAAGGAGTTGTTGTTTGAGGCACTTCTATTCTAGTTGGCTGTTGTGTTGGTGGTTTTGGCTCTTTAGTAGAAGGGGTTGTTGTTTCTTCTCCACATATCTCTTTTCTATTGAGTCTAAATATCTCTTTTTTATGATCAATGCAATTTAAATGAATTAATTGACGACTTAAAGATGGATAATTTTCATCCAAAAGCCATTTCGTATCTTCATCACATGAACAAGTGATATTATTCCCACTCAAATAAATAGTACTTTTATTATTAGCAAGAAATTGCGAAAAAACATTTCTTGGGAACTTATTCAAATTAATATTCTCCAAATTAAGATTGATTATGGTTTTCTTTGATGTTATGCCTTCTAAATTTTTAATTGGAATCATTGTATTGGAATTGAGATTTATATCTATAATAGATGAATCGTCATCGACATCAAAACATTTTTTTTCAAGATGTTGAATTTTATTATGATCAAGTCTTATTTCTTTCAACATAGGCAATCCTAGAAAGGCTTCTGCTGCTATCTTTTCTATTTGGCTATTCTGAAGAAGAATTTGTTCTAGCATAAGTGAATTATTGAATGCACGGCGTCCAACCTCTGTTATCAATTTATTATTTTCTAATTGAATTATTTTAGTAAATTTCAAATTCTTTACAGTTGCAAAGAGTGATAGACTGGTAAGGAGAGGGTTATTTCTTATTATCAGAACTTCAGGTGAATTTTGGAAAAAAGGCAATGTTATCAAATGGAGATTATTTTCAATGACTATTTTTTTGAAAATTGAGTTCCCTAAGATATCGTTTTCAATAGAAGCCCGTGTTATATTCTGAAAAATTATAAGATTATACTCAATTGGAGCTGGATTCGAAAGTTTTGGCAATTGATCTGCATTAAGACAACGAATAGTCCTTGATTTAGGATAACATAAACAATTTCCTAAGCTTTCTACAGCTGGACATTCCCATAGTTGTGCTGATGTTATGCTGAAGAATGTAATAAGTACAAGTACCAAATCTGTTTTGAATAAAGATAATGATTTTTTAAATCGATAAAATACGTATTGAAATGATAATTATACCTTTCATTTTGATCTATTGTGATATATAATATTTATCAAAAACTTTGAGCAATATTCAAATTTCAAATACTATTATAAATTTATCATGTATGAAAAGACGTGAATATTGATCTGTTCGAATGAAGAATGAATTGGAAATAAAATCAAAACTTATTGTACTTAAAATTTATCAGATACTTGACAGGTAACCATTGAATTCTTGATTGATATGATAAAGTGAGTTATTTCAAGATAAATTCGATATGTTTACATTGTGATAAATTAAAACTTTCGCGATAAATTTTTTATATAGAGATCATTTAATAGTACAAAACAATAATAATAATTACAAAAATATGAACTGCAATAATTATTTAAATAATTTTTCAACTTTTTAATCAGTAAAACTGTTAGAAAAATGAATGATAATACAGTTAAAGACTTAGAAAACTGAAACAAGACTGAAATCTCCATATAAATCTAAAATAACTATGTACTGCTAAGCTTTATCATTATAGTTGTGAGAAACTATAGGGAGAACTCAGTATTTAGTCATAATGAGAAATGAACAAGAGTATACACTGAAAATTTTAAATAACTATTGCAATACATCGCAAGTGTTACAAACATTCTCTTACATTTTCAGTTGCCTTAAAATATAAGTTTTTGTATCAATTATGAAGAGAGATATGAATTGAGGATAGTATTTTTGAGAATTGAGATTCTCGAGTCTTGAACCTTATCCGTTTTTCAATTAGCACAAGGAGAAAAATTGAATTCCCTACATGGCAGAAACGGGAGACATAGAGGCTATCGGGGATAAACCGAGTTTCGGATTGGTATTTGAACGTGTTTTCTTAAGTCATAATTATGTTATGATTAAGTTTTGATATGTGTTCAGATGTAAAATATTCGATAATTTTCTACTTTGATATTTATTTCCCATAAGGCATAATACTACACTCAAACTTCAAAAGCACTTTACTCAAAAGTATGTTTTAGTCGATAGATCACTATAATATCAATGAAATGAAATCAACAATAACTTTATAGTCTGGCCTCCGATGAAAAACAACCCTCACAAGACAAATAAATAAATTTTCACCAAATCAAATTTTTAATATTTCATATTTCATTTGGCAATTTTATAGAACTTGTTAAGACGAGTCGAATTGGCATACACTTGACTGATTCGAATGAATTTACTTGTCACTACTAGCTTTGAATTGAATATAAATGTGAAAATTAGTTAGGTAATATCCTAGTCGGCGGAGCCAACTTTAGATGCCCCGGGGTGTATCGGTATCAAGCCTAACCTTTGCATATGTTTGAACCTGTATATGACCACAAAACGCAGTTTTTGTTAATTTCTTGTAAACAATGTTTGAAAATGTATTTTCACCTGATTTAAATAGTGTTTGGTAAGTCACCGGAAAAAATATCCATTCGACTCGTCTTTATGTGTTAAATAAAATGGATATTTTGAAATTTTGATTCGGATGAATTTTTTTGTTGGTTTTTATGACGGTCAAGGTTGGAATAATCTGATACCATGGAGGATAAAAATATAAACAGAGTGTTATTTAACTTGGCTAGAAAACATAACGAATTGGCTATTTTTAATTTTCGTTTGTACTTTTTAAGGGATGGTTTTGGGGATTCTATTCCTTGTTCTCCAAATCTAATCAGATGCCCTCAAGGAAACCCTTCAGGTTTCTTGCTGTTTTAAATTCAATCTAACCTAACCAAACTAAACTAAACCAAAAAACCTTACAAAACACGAAAATTCAAACTCACTCAAAATGGTCGATTGAATTGAAGAGCTGAGTCGAATGACATCTTATTCGACCTCCTAGAACCCCGAACACCCATAATCTCTCACAATTCGACACTCACTAAAGGTTGTTTTCTAGAAGTTTTGTGGCAAATAATAATTTAGATAATATAAAAAATTAGGAAAATATACGAATAGGCGAAGCTGACTTCGAATGCGCTGGGGTAATCGCCATTACCTCCTGCATATGTTTGAACCTGTATATGACCACAAAACACAGTATTTATTAATTTCTGGTGAACAGTGTTTGAAAAATATTTTTCACTCGATTTAAATAGTGTTTGGCGGGTCACAGAAAAAAATGAAGATAACCATTCGACTCTATTTTACGTGCTAAAAAAATGACTTATTTGAAATTCTCATACGGAAGAATTTTTTTTTTTTGGTTTTTATTACGGTCAACGATGAAATATTCCGAAACCAGGGAGCTAGGAAATTAAATAGAATGATATTCGACTTAGCTTAACAAGCTCAAATGATCAAATGATGTCCTTTGTTTCACTCTAGCTTTCCAGGAACCCTACATACACCCCTACCAGTGGGTGACCGAATAATTCTGGTCAAGACGAGTTGAATGATTTATGACTGACGATTACACAACCCTAACATTGACCCAACCTGATCTAACATAACCCATAAAACCAAAATCGAAATACCTAATAGCAAGTTCTAGCGTTCTCTTCCTTGGCACCGACCTATTCTGGCGCCCGCAAAGAAAAACTTCGCTTCTCTTGGATGCAATGCGTACAGTAGATCGGTGCTAAGCTCTTCCTTTTCAAATGATTGAACCTATATGAGACCTGAGGCGAAAGGAGAAATAAGGTATATTTTTCATTTTCAAATGGCTTGTGGGGATACAAAAGTAAGGTAACTTTTTCCAGTTTTTGCAACTCATGATTAAGTAATTTTTGTGTAATTTAAGTAATTGATTTATTCAGAGACCGGGGGTAATGAATAGATGATTCTTGTCAATTCTTTCAATTAGCTGAACAAAATAGCTATCTCGAATTTTTCCTAAGAGGGGGCTTGTTATTTTTCAGGGGTTTTTTAAGTTTTAGCACTACACTGAAAAGTGGCATCTCACAACATCATCTATGTTTGATGAGATCTATCGAATGATACAATTTTTGACATTCTAGTTCCCCCATAACACCCCACATTGCCCTCTACTCCTGTCTCATCGAACAATATTTTATCAGTTATTTCTCGTGCTCGAACACCCTCTTCATCTGATTAAATGACGGAATTGAATAATGAGTTTAACCCGCTTCTTAAATGGCCGAAGTCTCCTGAATTTGAATGATTTCTCCCGTTTAAAAAAATTGAATGAAAACAACCAATATTGAATCAAAAATAAACTTTGAAAAATAATGCAAATTTATTCCTAGATAAGCGTTTTCAATGAACACTTGACCTGCAATTCTTGAGACATTCTTTACTAAACGAAAAGATTTTTCTAAAATTAAATCTCTCAATGAGTGAAATCATTCTAATTAAGTGTCAGTCCTATGAAATTTGTGCAAAATGATTGATTCTCTTTGAACTTTAATTTAGTTACTTAAAATTTTAAAAATTAAATTTTAAATATTTAAAAATGTTAGGAAAGAGAAAATATGCAACCTAAAATACTGCCTGAACTGTATCTTATACTTAACAACAAGATGTTCAAAAAATTTTGCGAATAAAATATTTAAAAATAATCAAGTTTAAAATTCCTTAAAAATATAAAAGGATCCCTCACTGGTAATTTTTCTACCGCGTCAGTGTGTAGTCAATTTGGCAGCCTAAGTTATTTCTTACTCAAGACAACTATTCAAAATCTTGTAATAAAACAAAGTGTATATTGTAAGATCATCGCTATTTATTTTATTAGCTGTGTATTACATTTTACTTCATTCAAATTAAAAAGACTAAAATCCTTTTGTGATGTATATTCACTTTAAACTCTAAAATCAATGAACAATCATGAAAATTTTCACACATCAAGTCGTTCACAATCACACACCATTCATCATGCGATATGGAATTTGCTATTAATTTGGAAATCCTGATTAAAGCTTGATTGGAGTTCTCTCAAGCTTAGAAAAATGACTCACTTATTGAAATATCAATTACTAAAGAGAAAAATATTTTTGAAAACCTAATAATTGCTCTTTCATTAGGTAAACTTCAGAGTAATCTATTGTTACTAAGAGTATCGTCATAACACTTATCAAAGATTAATAAATATATCTCACTTTTATTCGAGAATGTAATATAAATTAGAAAATCGATTCTTAATACCAATGAGTTAGTCTTCAAATAAAGTGCTATAGAGCTAACTCTTAATAAAATTGTGAATGTAATCGTGAAAATTTATTAATTTGAAGAAAATTTGTGAAATTGTTCTAGTGAAAGTACTCTTATTAATAACTATTTATACACTTTACGAACAAAATAAAGGAGTTTTATAACTTCCTGACATATATGGCTAATAAGAAAATAATATTTCAATTATGTTTTATATTTTTAACTTATTTCAATTTATCATTAGGTATGAATAATAAACATAATAGCTATGTTCTCATAATATATCATTCAATTTTATAATGCAATATCGAAAGAAATATTTTGGATAATATTCCATTGTGACCTTAATTTTTATATAATTTATCACTTAACTAAACAATTTCCCTTCATTTTGACGAGGCAAGAGATTATTATATATAGTTATTAGATATAAATTTATATTAATGAAGAATTTTTAATGGTAGCTAAAATCGTTTTTATCTAAAAATTTAAGGCTGCTCCATAGGAGTTCTACTAGGTGTGGTCTCTTTCCACATTTTTTGCTCCAATGTGTAAGCGGATTTATGACAAAGCTCTTTATTAATATACCTCAAATAATTTAGAAACAATCTGGGTTATAGAGTCATTCTTACACTAAACAAATTAATTGTAAATGCAGATGATAGGTTAATACATATTTTTAAAATAATTTTAATTTTTAATTTTTATAATTGTTAATTTAACAGTTTTATAGGAAGTGGAAACTGATATGCAGATTTAAACAATAGAATCTCTTATACTAACATTTGTGCTTAAAAACAAAAATAATTATAAGTCCTTACAAGAATAAAGCTTTTTTTCACCTTCAACTACTTTCATTTGAACTTTTTAAACCTTTATAAAGACGGCTATTTTACTAATTCAATAATCTTATCAATAATACTTTATTTTCAAAGCTTTGAATGCAATTTCTGTTCCAAATGAATGGGATTGTTTGAAAGAAGGATGGCCGATAGAAGATAAAATAGATCATTATAATGGAAAAAGATCCCAATTCTATTATAATAAAGAAACCAGTTACGATTCTTATATCATAAATATAAAAGATTCATTCAAGAAAGAAGTTGAGAAGGAAAAATATGAATACTTTAAACTTAGTTTCAAGGTGAGAAAATCATTTTAATGCAATTTACTTTGAAATTCATTCTAAGTTACAATTCAATTAAGAATTGGGTATTATTTAAAGAGGTAAAAAATATTTGATTATCCAATTCTGAAAACTTCATATTCAAGCTAATTTAAGTTACAATTTATGGTCATTTTAATATTTGAGTTATTATTAATTCAAGTAGAGTAATAAAACTTCATCGATGAATTGAAATATATCACAAAAAGAAATATAAATGTCTGCTCCTCTGTATGACTCAGTATTTTTTCATTTGGCGAAATCATAATCTTCGAGCTGAACACGATTTTTTCTCATATCTGAATGAAATTTCTTCCTTTTGTAATTTTATCAAAAAAAAAATCATTTCTCAACATGAAAAAACAATGCCTCCCAAATATCATAAAGTCCTTAAATTATGTAATAATAAAATAACAATTATTGGATATTCATTTTGTAAAATAATGCAAATTGAGTAAACTTTTCAATTGATTAAAAACTTGAGGTGAATCGTAGTATTGTTCAACGAAAGCATATCTTGCAGCTAATTGTGTCAATTATATTAATTATTTAAATAAAATAGATTCATTGACTGATTAAAGTAAATTCAAATAAATTTAAGTAAAGATGTAATAGTCCAAGGACTAGAGAGTTGATATAACTTTGATTTGTAGACATTTATTGTAATTCAACAACAGGTTGCAGAGAATTTAATGTGAAGAATAAAAGGAATGGTCAGGGTTGAGTTATTATATGTATCACATATCGACTTCTGTAAGACTGTGCAAGAGGCTCATGTGGAACACTTATGAATTTGACAAAACACTACTTTGATAGTTGTTGCTTAATGATTTATGAATATCCACTGTATAAGTATATTATTAATCCAGAAAGAATTATCCAAATAATTTAAGATAGCTAAGATTACATTAAGATTATTACTAAGATGGTAGTTGTATACATTTTCAAAAAATTAATAGCCGACATTTGAACAACTTATAACATTTTAAATTACGAGATTTCTTATTTTCAACTATATTTCACCATTTATTTAGTTTTGGTTTCACAAGGGTGCAGCTGATGTTCAATCTACAGCTCATGTCCAATATGGCGATCCTCAAGAGCCTCTAAATATTTATGATGACATTTTGAAACGGTACGATGATTTTAAAAATAAATGGATGCCATGCGAGTACATTTTGAAATACAAATATGTGGATTCTTTTCTAATTCATATTACACTGGGTAACATCAATTCAACAGTGGCGTTCAAAGATTTTATGAGTAAGATTTATTTATTTTTAAAATAATATTTGTATAAAAATCGTTTAAGAAAAGTATTACTACAACATCCAGCAAAATTATTTCGAACTATAAAGGGTTATAAAAATCAACGATACAAGTCATCCCTCTTCTCCTTTTGCTAGACTTTTGATGTAAAATTTTTCATAATATCTTAATAGACTTCTGGTCACCAACTGGGTCTGATTTTGTTAGGAAATGATAATCTATAATGCTCTAAGAATTCTTCATATGAATAAACAAGTTCAAATGAAAATATTACAGAATATTCTCGTAAATTCTATGTTCAATTTTGTAAGCTATTGACATACCATTGAAATAATAGGAAAAATATACTAAATGGTATGAACATAGTGTTTATAAGAATATTCTGTAATATTTTCATTTGAACTTGTTTATTCATATGCAGAATTCTTAGAGCATTATAGATTAACATTTCCTAACAAAATCAGATCCAATTGGTGACCAGAAGTCTATTTTAACGCGGGACAAAATTAAATTGATACACCGCGCGGGTCAATTTAATTTGGTTTGCGGACTCCAGGTTCAATCAAATGAAGTGGTCATCAATAAGTTTAGTCCTTTAACCGATTACGTGTCTTTGTGGGCATTTTCACTCGACTATCTTAGGAAAATGAACACTTTTAGTACCGTCGGGGAACCGGCAACAGTAATAGCCGAAAAATGGCCAAAATTAAGTTAACAACCCTTTAAGAGTTTCAAAGTTTTCATTTGAAAAAAGCTGCCAAATAAATTACTAATTTTGATAAATTAAACAAAATCGATTGCGGTCTTATAATTATGCACACCTATAAATTTGAAAATTTGAAAAACTTGATAATCTATCGGGTGATTGTTCTAAACTTTTATATTTAAATCAATCAAAACGTTATATATATATTTACTTAAAAAATCTCAATTCAACCATTCGTCTAAATACAGAATTTTCAGGAATATTCGGTGGTCTTATAATTCTACACTGCACTATACTTAGGTTTTAAATACAAATGCTGTGGAAAAGTTCTAGAAAATTTAAAGCGCTACCTCACAGATCTTTGAAGTTTCGCTTTAACTTTTCTACAACTTTTCCACAGCATTTGTATTAGAAATCTAAGTATTTATTGAATAATTATGTGATTATCCTTGAGAGTCTAGAACCACATTTAAAGAATTATATGCAAATTTTAATTACAGATTATAGTATGAGTATAAAAGATTTTTTGGTTTTATTTATAGTAGCATTCGTAATTTTTATTAATTCATATTTCGCTGCATTTGAATTAACACTCGTTCTGATTACTTTATGCTTATATAAATATTGCATTCTTATTATTTCATTTCTAATTCTGAAATTTATTTCACTTTATCACGTCAAATTTAAATTCACTTGTATTCTTTTTATTATGGATCATTCCAATATTCAACCTTTACGAGTGAAATTTATATTTAAACCCCAATGTTTATCTGATTACTGTAAAAATATGAATTATTATGCTTCTTATAATTTTGATTCACAAATTAATTTCTAAAAGTCAAATTAATTCCAAACTTGACAAATTTAAAATTCAAAAATTCAAAAATAAAATCTCCTTACAGAGTCTAAGCCATGGTGTAGTATAGTTGAAGATACTTTTAATTAGACATTAAATTTGATTAAAATTAAAATTTTAAATTTCGAAAAAATTTAATGGAAACATCTTTTGAATAGACATTCAGTAAAAATTATATATAATTGAGATTATATACTCTATAGCTATGAAAAATATATCAAAAGATAGATTAAAAAATAGCCTTTAATTTGATTTATTATTTTTTATATAATCCTGAATATTCTCAAAGTAATTCTAAATTTAATGATGAGTTAATGAATGATTATTCACTTTTAGTGTAGTGTAGAGTCAAAAAATTATTTGGACTACTATTCGTATTAATAAACAAATTTTATCACTCTTTTCTATTTCTTTGTTTATTACACAGTTGATTATGAAAAACAAGAAAATGATGCACAAAATTCAGTCACAAATTTTTACGAGGAAGATTCGAGAGATAACGTTGAAAAAAAATTTGTCTATAGCTTTTGGAATAGATATATAAACCCTCCAAGAGATGGATCAGAAAAGTTTTTCTATTTTGCAGACGATTGCAATAATGGTTGCGAGTTGACGATAACGCCTAGACTATTTCCGGAAATAAAGAACGATCAACTCAATTTGATCATTAAAGCTGAATTTTATTTTAAGGTATATTTATATCCAGTTTCTTATTTTCAAATAAATTATATGCTAATTATAATTAGAATTCAAGAATGAGGTTTAATAATTGTTTAGTAGCGAGTACTATATTTAGCTGCGGTTTAAAATATAGCCCACGTCTACGGGGCGTGGCCTATAACTAATTAAACTTTATTTGGGGTGGAGAGTATATAAATATGAAATATTGGTGTTAGGAAATGAGAGGGAACGCAACTATGAGAGTTTGGATTTCAGAAATTTTTTACCCCACAACAACCAATACTAAAGGAGAGTGGAATACTTAGCTCGACTTCTCTTTGGATGTGGCATCAATATACTAAACGTCAAGTTTCTATGTTGAAGGGGTTGAGTTATTTGTATTACAGATATAACCATTACAGAGATGCCGGCTTAACGCAGATCCACCCCAGCGCATCTGAAGCTGGTTTAGTCGGCTTGAATTTAACCTTATTAATTTTTTCATAAAAATATACGAAAGTTATTGTACAGAGAAAATTAAAAAATAATGGGCTTAAATGAAAAGAAGAGGAATGTTGGACTAGTGGTATTTCCAGCACACTGTCATAATCTCCAATTATTCCCTTTTTTCTCATAAAAATTTCATGTAAAAATATTTATTAGTTTTTGAATAATAAATTTTACTTTTGTGAAGTAAATTAATTTGCATTTGTTATTATATTAAATGAGTGACTTATATTAAATTATTTACTTACTTATTCATTATTACTCTCTACTATGAACTATTTATTATTTTCAATTACATTCATCAAATTTTTAATTTTTTTCATTTAATTTCCAGTATTGGATAAAAGGAGATAAGGAAACAAATATAAAATGTCAGGATATTGTAATGACCTCAAATAGTACAAATTGGCAAGAAGCAAAGTTTATACTTGCCAAAGGCCAATACAATAATACCGTTATCAAGATTAAAACAAAAAATATGGAAAATATATCGTTCATTGCAATCAAGGATTTTAAATGTAAGCATTTTAAATATTAGTAGTTGAGAAATAAATATTAAATTATTTGAAATACCTATTGATTTAAGCTGAATTACATTTTGAAAATTAAAAATTAATATTTTTGGGTTATTTGCATCAATTTACATTGATTATGACACTTACTTAAAAAACATATTTAGACCTCATGCCACAATCGGAACAATTGGAAATTTATTTATGGCAGGCAAAATTCCTTCAGAAAGTTTTTAGAATTTTTGCATGAGGATGGGGTCTGAATAATTCTTTTAAATTTTTTTACCTAAGGATTGCATAGAAGATTATATCTCAATTAAAGTCTTAAATCTCGATCGAACTAAATGAGATTAATCCTTTAAAATTTAACTTAAATTTATCAATTAATGAAGAATAATTTCCACTCATAAACTCAATTCTCGATAAATCATTTAAAGTCATAATTTGAAAATTTTTATAGATTTTTACATACAATTTATCGTCCCCTCAGATCTATAATGTTCTAAGAAACATTGCTAAGCAAATACTTTAAAATCGTTACGAATTTTGATTTTTAAATTTTCAAAAAACCTTTACAGAAAAATATCAATAGATTTTCGAAATTTTGTAACTAAAAAATAATTATATTTGTGACAGTTTTTCAGACTTGGTATATCTGAGAAAAAGTTTAAAACTTTTAAGATCTCTATTAAAGAAAATAAAGCGCAAACTCAGAACAGGAATTTTTGTTATAAACAAATATTAAACTTATAAATATTAATAACATAATAATTTGCATATTATTTCAATTATAATATC
>JAQFZT010001832.1:0-13499 GCA_034696325.1 Camisiidae sp. | reverse complement strand
CGTTTACAATGATTTTGTACTCAATACTACTTATTCTATATATTTGATATATATAAAAAACTATCTATATATATATATATATATATATAACTTTACCATCTATATATATGTATAATGTCTATGAATGTCTGTTTTGTTTTAATTTGTAAATTTTGATATTTTGATTGTTGACATTTTGCCATGACTTGTAAGACTTGTAAGACTTGCAAGACTTGCCACTATATGTTGTGTCTGCTCTATCACAACAAATCATTAATGTATGGCTAATGAATATGTGAAATGTAGCACAAAATAGAGATCTCTCCAAACTATTCAATGTCTAAGTGTGTGATCAAATGCAAGCCTATCGTAATGGTTAAGGACTGCCTCCACTGATGGCAAAGTCTTGCCCACAGTTGGCTTTGGGCTCTGTTTAGGCTCTTTAGGGCTCAATCAAAAGTATCCAACAATTTCAGAATCAATGCCTCAAACCATAAGACAAATACTAATACTATAAGCCTTACAAAAATGATTAGAAATCAATCATTAAATGCATTGGTATTTATTAAGGGAAACAAATATTGATTTGTGTTCATACACTATTAGACTGTATTTGTATTGTAAAAAATGGTGAATAAATATGGCCGCGAATGAAGGCAATGAAGTAAAGCTATATATAAAGCTATATATAATGCTATATATAATGCTATGTAAGCTATAGCTATATAAAGAGTACATTTAGGCCGCATTAAGTTATAGTGTGTATTGTAATAGCATTACTATCAATATATGATACCATACGATAGGAGTCATTCTCTACGCTATACTACCGATCACTTGTCCGTTGCCTTCCCTTTGAGTGATAGTCAAAGTTGGGCTCAAAACACAAACCATACACACAGTATTGACGGCGCAGATGAAAAAACATGAAATACAGAGAAAAGAGAGGCAGAGATAGAGAAAGAGACGCAAACATAAGCTTAGCCTTGAATGACCCAAATCTTAATAATAATAGATAGCATTAATGTTATTATTATTATTATATTTAGTGTAATATTTTGGCACTTCTACCAAATACAACGTGTTATTGAGGCCCAAATTCTGCCAAATTATTATTTATTTCTTTAATTAATATTAAGCGCCAATCAATTAATGTAATTCTATTCATATTTATTAATACTTTTAATCAATAATAATTGATTTTTATTTCTTTTATAGATAACAACAATTGGATGACATCTCAATCTTATATTTCATAATTTGTTGATCTATTCATAAAATCATTTAAATATCAATAACTCATCGATTGATTGATAATTCATTCGTATTATTGTTTTGGTTTTTTGTGTTTGCAATTTTCACCAAATTATTCATTATTATCGATATTACTATTAATTATTTTGCAATAATTATCAAAATTTGATTCAAACCAATATCAACATCAATACCAATAAGTGTTGTAAGCAATCAAATGATGGACTTTTCAATGAATACATAAATAATGAATTGACTGCTAAATAATGAGAAAATGTTAATTAGGAGTGCATTCAATTAAATCATGTAATCGTTTGTTTACAATCAATCAATTAATGCTCCACAATATCGATAAAGAGCTGGTGGGGGACAAAGGTTTGCAAATTTTTGTTTGTTTTCTTTTTATTATTTATTGATTCAATACAGACATTAACTATAGCTTTAGTAAATGATATTTTATTTCTAATGCTCCTTTCAGTCACTTAAACATTATTTGTGATCAATTTGTTATACAATAGAATGAAGTGACAAATGATCCTCTCGTTTGACAATAGATACAAACCTTTGATTAAACCATTCAATTATTTATGAACTTTTAATGATATATTTATGAGTTTACATAAATACATAAATATATAACAATAACTGCTATATTACACAAAATATTTGGTTCTCTAAATTTTTAAATTTCATTATCGAATGAGAGATTGCGTGTCGTGTAAGACATAATCCAATAAATTATTAAATAAATTATTAAACCACAAGTTATTATCGTTAAGCTATGCTATTATCGTATTTCATTTTATCAATAGCTTTTCAAAACCCAATTAGTATTTAAATATTAACCAAAACTATTCAAAAAAGTTAAACAAAAAATCTTCACATTTAGAAACAATTCCAAATACTTTCAGTCATTATATCATTTTTTTGTGTCAATGCTTTTAAATTTGTTTATCAACAGTTTTTTTAGAGGATTTATGGATATCATTGTCTCCACTATTACTCCAAATTGTCTGATTTGCAATTTATATAAAAAATTGAGACATTTTCACAATTTCTATAATAGAGATGAGTCTTCTTTATCTTTTTTCAATCTTTTAGAAATACCTGTATTTTAGAAAATAAAACTTTACTTATGAATAATGGCCTCAAACCTAAATGAAGAAATGTTGTCAAATTAGGTTCTCTATAGTTTTTATTAGAGATTATATTTGGGGATCAATTTTTGATAAACTTTAAGGATAAATGATATCCAGTGTTGTTGAGGAAAAGCCCTCAAACCATGTGTTACTCGCAATGATTTGATCGCAGACTTGTATAATTGCTTAACAGATCTCGAATGAATCTTTGACCGTAATTTTCTCATATCTTATTTATACGAACATTAGTTTAAATCGTCAATTTAATGTCTTACTTCTTGCGTTATCTCTAACTTAAGTTCATTAATACGTTACGTATATTAAAAGAATATTCTCTTTTAATTAACTTTTTAAAACTTTTTCAACTCAAAATAGTGCGAAATTTGAATTGAATATTCGATTGTTAATAAGTTTGAATTGGATGTTATCTATAATTAGATAGTCTATAGTTGATATGTGAAAGTCTTAATTTAAACAGACAATGAGTCGACTATATTTGAACATTCGTTGAATGAATAAACACTCATACTATGATTCCATTGAAAAAGTATATTATAAATAATTGAATTGTAAAATAAGCTATAATTGAGATTTAATGTGGAGTATGACTAATGTATTGAATTAATAGTAATATTGGCAATGGATGATGGAGGCCGATGTCTTCTTGATGTTATCGACGACCCCCAGCTTTTACAATCATTTTTGGAGAATACGAACGGAGCCATTGAACGAATGGAAAGCGGAGCCAATGTAGCCATTGATAATCAACAACACAAAGCATTTGTTGCCGTCAAAGCCGGTGAAACCAATAATACCATCAATAAAATACCATCGAATATATCATCGATCACTACAGTTATCGCCGATTCCAAACAAGTGGATCACGTGACCAGTTCTGGTGGCAATATATCTCCCATTTCGAGCATTCATAAGCCGCCACCTTCTGGTGGATTCATAATTGATGACAAACAAACACTAAATATGGTTTCGTCATCAGTTGGATTAATACCATTTTCGGCGTTTTCTAATGCTATGACAGCAACTTCAATATCATTTTCTCAGCCATCACTGACCACATTAACGAGCACTACACCAGTCGGTCAAATAACATCAACAGTTCCATTACGAGCCCCGACTTCGACTCAATGGCCTCCCACTTCGTTCCAAATCTCAGCCCCTCGTAGTGGTGGTGCTGTCCTTCAACTGCCTCAACAATATTTTCAAGTTCCGGCGCACGCCATGCAAATGGCACAAACAGGTGGAGGTCTATCACAGTTTGTGTTGACATCTCCACGCACTGGAGGACCTCATGCGGCACAACTTCCTCCAGGTATACAACCGGGACAATTGGTCCAAATCATTCAGACACCCACTGGGACGCAAATATTACCCGCGAATCAGACCGCAACTGTACAACAAATAGTGACCACAAGTTGTGCAACCAAGTCGTCGTCGACATCAAGTTCTTCGCGGTCTAATAAACAAATATTGCCGAAACCGCCCGGATCTACAGTTTCAACGAGTAATTCTGTGACAACTAATACAGTGAATAAATGCGGACAAGTTTCACAACAGAATACTTTAAAAGTAATTAATAGTTTACAACACGCGACAAATGCGGCTCAATTCGGAACCACTTCAATACCTACAAGTGGTGCCTCTCCTGCAACTCAACAAATATTGATAGGACCGGGTGGTCAACCGGCGGGAGTGATTGGACCTCAGGGAACCATTTTGTTGAATCATTTGATTCCTGGTATTGGTTCGCAACCATTTCTAATACAACAAAACATTGGAAATGTTCCCAATTCTGTACAGTTAGCGCTTAGAACCCAATCGCACACCTCTCCTGTGATGGCAATGAATAGTGGACTGACTGGTGCTAATATAGCCACTCAAGAATCAAATGCTGGTCTATTGAGTGCATTTACAACTGGTCAGTCGACAACTGTTGCTAAACAACAGCCGCCGTCACAGTCGCCACAACCTCAGACTTATGTGATACCAAATGCTTCTTCGGCAGTGAGTAATGCTGCGCCACAAATGGTTATGACAACGGGAGGTAGAAATCCTTCGAATTTCATCCTAACACGTCCGCCTTCACTGATTGGAGCGACACATCCAACTCAACAAACGGGTCAACAATTTCTTCAAATTCAAACCCCAAACGGCCCAATTTTAGTTGCAATTCAAACTCAACCACAACTGGCAACTCAATTAAGTGTTGGACAACAGGCCTCTGCACAAAATGTTGCGACACAACCAACGCATGGCATTCAATTGGGGAATACAATGATACCAATAGGACAACACATGCAGTCGCAGTTGACATCTAATTTGAGCACAAATTTGCAGACCAGTGCACATCCGGCACTACACGCTCTTCTGACACATGCAGATAGTGCTAACGGACAAACAGTTCTTCAATCTGCTGTTTCATCAGCTCCAACAAGTAATACAGTGATACTCACATCTCAGCCTCAGATAATAACAAGACCTCAAATCCAACAACAATCGCAAACGACAACTAGTTTTGTGGTGAGTGGAGGGCAGCCATCAAAGAATGCGGCGCCGAGTGTTAATTTGGCAGAACTACTGAAAGAACACGGAATCCTTCCTGAATCGAGTCCTCCGTCATCACCAATTAATAACTCGATAACTGATATAACAGCAGGTGGTGTTCATTCCGAACTGATGCAACACACGCCATCATCACAGCAAACAGTGCTAATGGTTCCGAACGGTCCCAATCAAGCAACTAATATAGTTCTAACCCAAACACCGACAGCTCCGCCACAACTGAGATTAGCTCTCGGTCCTGATGGCAGTGTTATTCTTCATCCACACATAGCCACTAATAACTTAGTTCAACAACAAATTCAATCACAATATGTATCAAATTCTCGTACATATAATGAATCATTGAAAGACACGAGTGGTTTGGGATCATCACAACCGTCTCCTGACTCGACGACACCAAGTATTGACGCGACTTCGACGACATCATCGAGTGTTACTGTTAGCCAACAAACGACAAGCACAACATCGACTGCACCTACAGTTCAAGGTCAAAATACGTCTGCCCTTTTGGAGCAGTTGAACACTGCGCCCGCTGTTAAAGTTCCTGACTTTACGGCATCTCTAGCTCTACAACACAGCTCTTCCTCTGGTAATAATTCGGTGACAGAAGAGTGTAAATCAGTTGCAGCACAACCACAAACCGCTTTAATTCCACTGACTGTCCAAAACATAAACAATACAATAGAACAGCAACAAAAGCAAACACTTTTGACAATTCCTGTTCAAACTGGAGAAAGTTCTGTTACTCATGCATCCAATGCTGTGATTAGAATTGGCAACTGTGATACTATTCCCACTTCATTAGTGTTGACAACAACGCCTACAACTGTATTCGCTAGTCCTTCGAAGGGCCAAACGAACGGTATGATATCAGTGCTCTCACCCTCTAATGGTACAAATCATACAAACAATACGTGTGTCAGCGGAACTGCTACTACTGTTATAGATCAGAACGGAGTGCCTATGATTCAAGTTAGTACTAACAATCAAGAGTTTCTTCAAAGATTAGAAACTCAATTGAAAAGCCTCTTAGCGCTTAAGTCTCCTACAAATCATCAAAAAGAACTCTTACAAGAATTGCTTAGTCTTCAGCAAAAAATGATTCAGGCGAGAGTCCAAACACAGAATGGTTCAGAAGATCCAAAAGTATTGACTTCTGGTCAAAAAATAAATATATCTCCACAAACGCAACAAGTTTTGCAACAAACACAACAAACTCCACCACAAAATGTGCATTTAGTAAATCTACTTAAACAAACACCTGTTAACCAGACTTCTCCTCAGATACGCCTTATAACGCCTGTAAGCAGTGCACCAGTGAGTGCAACCGCGACCATACAAGTTGGTAATCAACTCATCACTTTCACAACTCCTGCCAAACAACAGCTGCAAAACTTGAAATCTATTGCTACGAATCAAACTGTTTTAAAGGTATTTGTTTGACAAAATATTCAACTAAGATATAAATTAATTATTGAATTATATCAAATTAGCCACAAATAGCACCGCCAACTCCTGTTATACTTAGATTACATACTTCTACCCCAACCACATCCACTACCTTTGTTACAAATTCCACTACAACTAAGACATCGATTATCAAAAATGATTCTCATTCTGAAAGAGAGAGAAGAAATATGAAGATTTTGAAAGCGTATGAATTCATTTTAATTATTCATTAGCTCTAACTTTAGATGAAGCTTTTCTGCAACTTTTCAACTACTAATCACTTTAATTTATAATAGTATTCAACAGCAACTAAATGTTGACCAAAACGCTGCTCTGAAGCCTGATATCAAAAAGCCATTTAAATCTAGAGACGACGCCTGTAAGAGATTACTTCGTTACCATGTTTTCAACTCTCCGACTATGTCTCAATCAAGTCTTGAAAAAAGTATGATTTTTGCAAATATTCATCTCTACTCCAAAGCTTTATTAATTTTAATTATTTCAAAAATAGGCGATGAGTTATTTGAAAAAGTTTCACATCATTTATTACAAAGAAAGCAACAACTATTCGATAAATTTCGAATTTTGTTGCTCAAGCAAAGTATGGTATGTACACAGCTTTCATTATCGTTTATCTAATCCCCAAAATCCTAATCAAACCCTTCCTTAATATATCGCTTGAACTCTACTTGAAATCTTTCGAGTTTTTGAGTATCAAATCAACAGTTGGCTTAAACTACTGTTGAATGAGACGAGTCTTAATGAATATTCAATTGATGTTTTATAGAAAGAGACGCCTTCTTCAGAACATGTAATGCTCGATAGAATGTTTATCAGTGAAGAGACGAATGCACTTAAAGCTGATAAAGAAAGTGTGGCTGAAGGAAAAGGTTATTATTAATTAGATATCACTTGTTTTGGTGTTTTTCTAATTCAAATTGAATAAAATTAGTTTTAGATCTTCCGCCACTTCCAGAATCATGGTATCAGTTACTGAGATCATCACTAGAAGAAGAACAAAAACTTTTTATAAATAGGAAAAGAAAATCGTCGATAGGAAGTGATGATGAATTTAATTCTCATTCATCACAGTTGAGACGACATGACGAACCCGTTGAGGAAAGTGAAGAGTCTGAAGATGAAGAAGAAGACAGTGATTATGATGAAAATGATGATAAAGTTGAATCGATTTCCAATTATTTGCAATCAGCGCCTGAATCAAACTTAGCAGAAGTTGGAAACTATTATGACAGTTATCAGCATAATCTTCATGTCTCGTCTCGAATGGATAGTCAGAGTCACGTGCCTTTAAGCAGTTATGTCGACACAACACAAGCTAATGATCTTGAAATTTACTCAGATATCAATGAAGACAATTCACAAGACTGGACCGCTTCCATTCTCAATAATACTTCTGCCAATAGAAGAATTTCTTGGAATCAACGATTCGGTGTACCTGAAAGTGAAGCCGCAGTTGCTGTGGAATCTATTCTAAACGCTGATGACGAAGAAGAGGGTGATATATCTGTTGATCTGTCGGGTATTGACGGACTCGATGACAATCTGGAGGATGACAACGATGATGAAGATGATGACGAAGAAGGCGATGACGATGAAGAGGATGATGACGAGGACGAAGAGGACGATAACGGATATCTGGGTAATGAAGGCCATCAGCAACACGTTGACGTACAAATGCAATGTGCCATCAAAAGTATATTAGACATGCCTTCAGTTCAACAACAGTCACATCAACAGCAATCACATCAGTCTCATAACAATTCTTACTATCACTCTCATAGCCATAATGCACATCATCCGCATTTGAATGATTTCAGGAATTTAGATCCGTATCCACACATACCTAACATTCACGATCAGAGAAGAACTGATGCTATTTTGCGCAACTATAGTGGACACTCCACTGGTGTCAATGACCCGATTCTTGATGAAGCGGTTAAGAGTATACTTTCTTGAGAGTACTTATTCGAAAACACTATTATTTAATTTCCATTTTTCATACAATCATGTTATTAATGTGATCGATGGTCACTATTTTTTATATGGTTTCTTATCGTTTTCACTATTGTTTCACTGCTATATATAATCCATTCATAACTGCATTTTATTTCACACAAAGTATATATATTTTACAATAATTGAAGGGAAGCTTTAAAAAGAACTTACTTTTAAAAAATTAGATTATTTTCCACTCGAATTGCTTTCTATTCACTTTATACATCATAAAATTCACTTTGATTTATAATGCCTTCAATCGATCACTGATGGGATCGACTTTCCATTCAATGAGTTTAAAAACCCAAAAATTTTGAATATAAATTCAATCAATAAACCATATTATCAATAGTGCCTCAAATCCAAGCAAAAAATTCAAAATTATTTCTATTGTTTATCAGTCACTTCAAAATCATTTGATGACAACTATTTTGTGAGCTTTTGCGGAATTTTGAATTTTGATTTTTCTTTAAAATTCAATTTCATTCTATTTTTTAGTTTTATATTCCGGTTCATAAAGCAATAGAATTTTCAAAAAAGGCTTATCTATCAAATGAAATCCTTCTAAAATTATTTATACAATTTTTTTTATATTCTATCTCTTAATTCAGAATAATTTGAATGTATTTTCTGTTTTAAGTACACCCTAAATATTATAATTTTGATCTATTTATTTGTTTTTTTAATTGAAATATCCCTTATTTAAAAATATATATATTTAGAGATGTTTTCGTCATCGATGTTTTGTTACTTTTTTAAAAGTGATTTTTTTAGCTTCTCATTCAATATAAAAATATTTAAGTTATGAATAGTATTGAAGACATAATTTTGAGCTATAAATTATGTTTTAAGAAATAATTTTTAAAACACTTATTTTCACATTTCGCACATGATTTGCTTTAAAATTAAGAATTTTTCGTTTAAACATTACTGTGATTCGTATGTAATAAATTGTATTTAAACGTATGTAAGTTAAAAACTGATGACATTTGTGTCGTTATGTAAATGTAAAAATTGATTTTTAAAAAATTCTAATAATGAGAAAAAGTTCTAATAATTAGCCCTAATTTGTTATTATAATTATGGTTAATATAATGATTACAACGATTAACGATTATTTGCTTTGAGGGTTCAAATGACGAATTATTGAAAATCTCAGCACATCTGGAAATGAGTTTAATTTAGTGCAAAAGAAATATGAAATGCTCTCACTCTCAGGGCCCATACCTTAAAAGTTCATAAAACTCACTCAACAATGCATTTGTAATCATATCATAATCATCCCTACATTTACATAAACAGCTTATAAATATATTATATTATAACTTAAAAACTGTAGATTAAGATTTGAGTTGTGAAAAACCGGTAGTTAAATATACTTATCATTATCTCATTGTGAGTAAGAAAAAATGAAAATATTTTTAATAAAGTCACAATTTGTTGCATTTTCTGCAAATCTATTGAATAAAAAGTTTAGAAAATTTATGAATGGATTTATCAATCAATGGATGAGTTTCTTATCTGTATCTAAAGATTTGAGAGTTTTAAAAAGAATCTTTGATTCATTATATTTTCTAAAAACTAAAAATCACTCAGTTATTCAAACCTCTATATAATAAGTTGATTGAAGTATTTTACTATCAGTTTTAGATTTGTTGTACAGTACAGTAATGCTAAAAAGTAAATTTTCCTAACCATAGCCATAGCCATAACCACTCATAACCTGCCACAAAGGAATGCTTTATTTTTTGATATTCAAATTAACATTAGTATGTGTTAAGTAGTGAAATCATTTTGTTTCAATCTTTGTATAAATGGAAAGAACTAGGGGGAGATGGGGGAGGGTCATTTTTAAAAAGCCCTTCACTTGCCCCTCGTGTACATATAATCTCCAGTCCGGAGGCCACCCGTTCTTGAGAAATAAATTTTTGAAAAAAATTCCTCATAAGTGCCACGTGAAAAATTTAACATCTTTGGATTGAGTTGATCAGCTCAGTCTTCTGATATTACACTCGACCAGATCCAGGACACTGCGTATTTTTATTTTTTTTTATTTTTAATAAATTTGAAATTATAAATGTGTCCTAAATAATATTGTTTGAAAATGTTTTGGTCACTGTAAAAATTAATTATTAAATTCTATATATTTGACTTCTTCGGTGGCGATCGCTGTGGTCATTGATAAATAACTGACTTATTTTTATATACCCTGTACTGTAGTTTTCTGATCATAACAAAGAGCTTTATTTAAATTGACTTTTGACCTAAATTGACTTTTGAATGATAGTTATGTATGTAGATAATTGAAATATTTCGTAAATTTATGGTTTATTTTGTTGAATTTGACTTCTCTTGTTTAGATTTGAATGAATTTGAGATTATTGTTATCTTTAAAAATCGATGATATGCTTGAAACAGATAATGCTTGAGAGCGCTGTCACTTAACGTATATTTAAAAATAGAAAACTAAAAATTGATCCAAAATGCATGACATTGACAGTGAAGTTGTAAAAAATAATACTTAGACTTGAGTCTTATAAAATAAGAAAACTTATAAAATGTCAAACATTAAAATTATGTAATATTGGGAAATATGTTATTCTATAATATTTTGAAAATTTCAATCACAGAATTGTCACTTTTAATAATTTGTTTGTTAGAAAATAACTTGAGTGTAACGTCTAATGCAGTGGTCTGTGATCGACAAAAATATATAAACGGGTGTCCATCCAATACTCACACTCGTTGTGATAGACGCAGTGGTCTTTGTCGATGCAAACCTGGATATCCTCTCCTATTGTCGCCATTCACTCCATGTTTGAGTTATCAACAATTAAATGGAGAATGCATTCATTCAACTCAATGTAATATAACTTCAAATGCTGTTTGTTATGATGCAGATTTGGTTGAACTCAATAAAATTAAACCACTCAAACAATGGTTTTCCTCGGAAGCGAATGCTAGGCATGACTATCGACAAAATATAAATTGGGGTAAATGTAAATGTAAGGTTGGATATCAAAGCGTTGCAAATGAATGCCAAAGAATTAATGCCAGAAACTTTTTATGTCATGGTTCGCACCAATGTATGGATTGGGAACTCAACTCTCATTGCGATAGAAAAACCAATCGATGCAGTTGTGATTCCGGATATTTCTATGACACTGATCTCGATAAATGTGTGATAAGAGTGAGAAAGTTTGGCGAATCTTGTAATTTTGACTTAGAATGCACAAGTTTTGACATCAATATGGACTGCCGCTCCGAGGTCTGCGTTTGTCGTCATTTATTTGATTATGACTCAATGGCTCAGAGGTGTAAGCACTTCGAGCTTCCGCCACCATGTAGTCATGGCTATACACGGAATCAATTCACCGGTGATTGTCATACAACTCGCGGAACAGGTTTACACAATCCTAATATGAGAGGTGTAATGCATGATAAATTAATCGAAATGGTTATTGTCCTCATATTTTTTGTCATCATAGTATTTATGTTGAGATATTGGAGAAGTTTATTGCCATCCAGTTATTATGGCTATTATGACAACTTTAGACTTTTTTCAGACAGCAATAGTAGAACTGACAGTTTAAGACGCAGAAGAAGTCGAACTTCTTCTATGAGATCTCCCCGTCTCATGCATTTACGAGTAAATCTTGAGTCTCCAAATTCTTATTACACACATGAAGAAACAGTAGTCAATATGAGTACACCCACGTCTCCATCTACTTCTTCACTACCACCCTATGAATTTCCAGATATTCCTCACGCTTCTGCTGATGATGAACTTCCTCCATATAGCGATGCGCCACCAACTTATGAAGAAGCCTTGGCTTTGGCTAAAGTTGAAGAAAAAAGCAATAATAGCACTAATTCTGATGAAGAAAAGAAGAAAAATTGCACTAATCGTTATAAGCTATAATCAAATAATTGTTACATTTGATGTTCAAATTCGTTACACGCTTTCAAAGTTTATAAATTTATTTTGACATAAATGGTCACAATTGAAACACAACTATTGATATATTTACAAATTATATATTTGTCATGACTTATACACATTCACTATTAATTTCAAATTTATACAATAACTTCAAATCATTTTAATTCAAACGATTCCATCCAATATATTATAGAATCATATTTTTGAGAAAACATTGATTATCAGTTTGACAAATATTTTAAGAATAACTCTCATTTTGAAAACTTACTGATCAGTTATAAAAGTTTAAATTCAATTAAACAACAGGTCTTGAAGTGGTCTTCAAATTTCAAATCTTAGCCGTATTTCTTTCATTTTTTAAATATCTTTAAATTCAAATTTTCAAAAAGAATCAAATAATATGTGTATTCTCTAAATAATAAGGAAGAAAATAGTACAAAACCGTCACAAATAAATGTTTGTCAAGTCTTTTAGTTTAAGTTGAGTTTACTCTAAGTATTGTTGCAAACGGTCTTGTATTCTGTACTTATAATAACTTTAACAAATAATTTTAATTCTTAATAAAGTTAGTTTTAAAACTTCCTTTCTTTTAAATTTCTAATTTACAGTATTTTACGTAATTTACACCTAATTTACAATTTACGCGTAAAATAATATCGTTAATTAGGATACTTCTATAGTCACAAAATTAACCAAATAAATAATATATGAAATCGGAAAAGCATTAAACAATTTTCAAAATTAAAGTTTATTTATTACAAACATTTTAAGTTATGATTATTATTAAGAGTTCTCACAATTACAAAAACGTGATAAAATCAACAATCAATACACATTACTCTATAAATAAATAGTTCGAATCAACAAAAGAATCAAAACTATCAGAATCAGAAGAAACAAAATTAATTTTTTAGAAATAGGAATACTCTTCGATAGCAAAACACTGTATGCAATAATCATGATATGAATTGGAATGAACCTGAAATTATCAAAAATATGACGATTGGCATGAAAGCAAACTTCACAAAGTAATTATAATAATATAATATTCCTAAAAAATATTCAGATCAAATCGAAAGCTCTGATTATAATTTATTTTGTCTTTGAAATTAAATATATTTTGTCTTTAATTGAATAAA
>JAQFZT010001831.1:0-13501 GCA_034696325.1 Camisiidae sp. | reverse complement strand
CTTTATACAAATATAAACGTAGAAATATCTATAGTTTATTCGAGAAGCAATTATTAGTAGAATTTGAATAGATTAGTCCAAAATTGATAATTTCAAATGATGAAAATCATTAAATTTTTGGTCATTACTTTTTCATTATTCATATACGGTTTGTATAATACAAGAACTCATGAGACATTTGAATTTTAAACCTAGTTTTCAATTATTTCGAGCAGTTGTTTCAGGACAAGTTTGCGTAAGAGATGGTCAATATTGTGGCTCAACTGACAATATGTGTGAGACTCCATGTTGTGATAGCTTGAAGTGTGTGATGGACGCGCGTCCTATTGATCTTAAATGTAGAGAAGAGTGTTGTCCACCAATAACTTACAAATGTCTCGATTGTATTAACGAAACTAATGGCTTGTGTGGCGGTCCGAATCATATTAAATGTTGTCCTTTGTATGGATGCGTTCTCAATAGTTCATGTACCCATTCATTTGGCAAATGTTTGCCTAAACCTTAAATTTTTGTGTAGTTATTAAAAAGTTTCGAATTAATATTAATATTATTAAATGGGAAAAATATGTTTTATTAATTGAGAAAAATATAAACAATAAATGCTTTCAAGACTTTGATTTGATAAAAAATAAAAGTTTGTAGAAAATTATGTAAATATGTATCGAATATCAAATTTGTAGTTTAGTATTTTAGGTTAAAAAAGGTAATTATTTAAATAGGTTAAATCAAAATTTATTGTTCTTATCGGTCGAATACTATCATATAAATTTTCATTAAATCAGATTCGAAAATATTATGTGGAAATATCATTAAATGAACTTTTTTTTTATTGCTTTTGAGATAATACGAAGTAAAGCGAAATCTTTATTTAAAGAGGAAATCTCATTAACTTTACATAAATTGAAAAACAGATACAGTTATTCTCTAAAATCCTCTGATAAGTTCTCAAGTCTAGTCGTAGAGTACAATGCATTGGAAATTATAATTAATATGTTGTGTTAATAAAAGTTATAAATGAATGGTGTCATAAAAACTTCATCTTTATCTTTAATCTTTTTGATTTTTATAGATTATATATTTATCTATTCTCGATTAAATTGCTGTTATTCTTTTTTTAAGAGATTTATCTTTATATAAAGTCTGTGTTATTGATGGCAAATAATAGAGCTTTTATGACCTAATTTTAATGTTCATGAATAGCTCGATAAGTGATAATGGAATGGAAAACAGGCAAAAAATTAGTAATATTTGAGTACAATAAATATGAGATTATAATTTAATAAAAGAAAACTTTGAATTGGAGTACATTTATTGAGGATTCATTGCATGTATTAACTTCAACCAAACTTTTTGAACAAACAAAAAAATTGTGGCGTCTTTTAAAATACTTGGAAAAAATCATTTATTAGCAAAACAGACAATAGAGACCATTTTAAATGACAACAATAGAGATCATACTGATTGTCGAACACTTGTTTAGACATCACATAAGTTGTGATCGGAAAAAAAGAATTTATTTTCCAATAATAAAAAGAGTAAACGAACAACAGTACAAAGATACACAAAAATACCTAACTATCAAATTTAAATATTTGTCAGTTTGAAAATAGTAACGAGTGTGACATTGATGTAAATATTATATGAATTAACAGTAGATTAACAGTTTAATGGCCGATCGATCAGGAAATAGTAATGATAACAAACGTCACGTTTGTGATTTGGATGAGAAAAATTCAGCCATAAAAGTGAAAAAAGATGAACAAAATGTTGGAAATACCAAAATAGATGCAGAATCTTAGAAAAAAGCTGAACGTGAACACAGCTTTCTCTAAACAACAAAGAAAAGCATTCACCGAAACGGTTATGATTGGATCTGCTCAGATAACCGGTAAATCAGGTCAACCGACTATAAAAAAAATCTAAACGAAAGAAAAAGAAATCTAAAAAATAATAAAGAAAAAGAAAAAGTCAAAATCAAAATCTATAAAGAAAAGTAAATCTAAAGGAAATAAAAAAGAGAAAAAGAAAACTATTACTTTTAAATATTTAGAGAGCTATTTGAGAGAAATTTTGTAAATAGGATTTACAGCCTCAGAACTGCTGATAAATGAGCTCTTTACAGTCCTAATCTGTCTCCTTGAGATTTTTATTTATGGGGCTATTTGAAAGTAACTGTTTTCAAACAGCAAAACAATGAGAAATGAATATAAAATATATAATTCATAACTGTTCAATATATAATTCTAATGTGAAATGATTATTGCAGTATTTTTAATAGCAGACGAAAACTCTTGTGGACCATCCGATAAAAATAAGAAAATTTTTACTTTTTTGTAGATATTTCTGTAATCTATTTAGTAATATTAAAGTAATGATATATGGAATACAAGGCAAATATTTTTCAAAAAATAATAGATTGAGTCATAATAATAAGAAAATTTTAACTAATGATAGGTTTGAACATATCTTTTAAAAGCGGAGTCAAAGAGGTGTCTAGTGAATTCCGCGTTAAATAAACTCAAGACTATAGCTATTCTTTAGTCATATACAGTAAATACAGTAGTTATAATTTTTGTACAATAGATACAATATTTTTGTTCTCTCTCTCTCTCGCCTTTTTTTAAAAATTATTTTAAGTTACTGTGAGTTTGACTTTAAGTTACAAATTAGAGCAAATGATTATAACGCCATAGTATTATCACGTGATTGAATATGACACTATACTATTATCACGTGATTGAATATGACACTATACTATTATCACGTGATCAAATATAACACTATACTATTATCACGTGATTGAATATGACACTATACTATTATCACGTGATTGAATATGACACTATACTATTATCACGTGATCAAATATAACACTATACTATTATCACGTGATTGAATATAACACTATACTATTATCACATGATCAAATATAACACTTTATTATTATCACGTGATTAAATATAACAGTATAATATTATCACGTGATCGATTATACTGTTATGATCGTAGTGTTACAATTGATCACGTGATAATGTTATTGTGTTATAATTTCTCACGTGATAATGTTATTGTATGATAATTGGTCACGTGACAATGCTATATAGTTATAATCGATCACGTGGTAATACTTATTTTTTGTTCAGATTGAGATCAGAAATTAGTTCACAATCACTGCATTGAACTTAAACACAGTACTCGTTTGCTTAATGCTGACAGCCTTATTTTATTATAGCTTCTGATATCAATTAGACAAATATAACATGGGATATGATATGCCAATACAATAGCAGTACCTATTGATATAAATAAAAACTATTCAATTCCCTCCGCTTATAATTGGTATGTTGTATTCAAAGAGAGAGTCGTTCAGTCATAGAATATGTGATCATTTGTGTGAAGTATTATTGAGTTATTTGTCATTTGAAGACAAAATACAATTTGAGTGCATTTCTAAACAATGGAAAAGATGTGTTTATAATAAACAATATGTTTTAGAAATCAGTTGTTATAAGAGTAAAGACAGTCTAACAGAGAATGTGTTCTTCAATTGATTATTAAATATTGTAATCATTTGAAGGAAATTAAGTTTGATTTCAATAAAATAAGTGATAAAACTTTGAGACAATTTGGACAAAATTTTGGACAAAAATTACTAGTTATAGTCTTCCATGACAATGAATTTGATTACAGTTTACTCTTAATTGAAATGCAATTTCTTTGGGATCGCTTTTGTGAACATTCGGTATGAAAACATAAAAAGTTTGAATGCATTGAAAGCGCAATCAATAAATTGAAAACTTTCTTAAATACAAATAGAATATGTCTTATTATTTTTGATGACGTCTGGAATCGAGAAATTCTTGAAAATTTTGATTTAGGAGTTGCTGTTCTTTATACAACTCGTCTAGTCTTTCATTAGGAAATGCAAACTAATAAATATGAAATTAAACATGAGTCACATAAAGCAATACATAAAGTAATACATAAAGCAATACATAAAGTAATACATAAGTAATATATAAAGTATTGTTGAAAATTACATTAAAGTACATTAAATTGTAAAGATATCAAAAATATAACACATGTCTGTGGAAAGAGATAAAGATCTGTTAATACAAAGCACATTTAAATAAGCATTAATGAATCAAAATTGAAGAATCTAGGAATTCCAGAATCAAGAGTATTGCACTGAAAGAGCTGTACAGCTGGGGAAAGACATGCATCCGTCACTTAGGAAGTGATGAGGATTCATAAGGGTTTCACAACTCATAACCACTACTCAATGCTAATACTAATTACTACTATTCTTTGATATTACTCATTAACATTTCAATTTTTATGTTTGTCCTCATGTTTCATTAGAGTTTATCACTGGATCTGTAGGGATCAATGCATGTCTTTCATCGGTTATCAATCAATCAAATCTTTATTTATGACAGAGAGACTGAAATAGTTAAATCTAAGATCATCTAAGTTCAATCGGGGTTCTTTTTGTTTGTTAAGGACAAATACAACAATTAAAATTATAATAAAGTTAAAAATTACATCGAATTAGTATAAAATTCAAACAAATTGTTTCTAAAAGTTACACACATTCTCAAACTGAGATCTAGTGAATTCCATGACTTGACTACTTTAAAAAAGAGAGAATTTTGGGTGTAGTTTACTTTGCATTTCGGTAGAAATAATGCTTTGCATTATTTTCAAATAAATTGTGATTTAATTTTACTTAATACTTATTGTGTCGTTTAATTATTAATTATTCCTTTTAATCATTTTTTCAAATTTTTGTACAAAAAATGAATTTTTATTAAGAACTTTTATGAAGTTTCAGTGATAAACCTTTTTCCATTTAAAATATAAGGAAAATTTCAACATAAATTAAAATATTAAAACTTAAATACTAATTCATTGAAGGCTTAATAAAGAAATAAAAGTTTATCTATAATTTATTTGATACAAGTTATAATGAATGTTTAATTTTCTCTCTCATTTAAATTTTTTGGTTTTGTTGAGGCATGAATCTTAAACAACACATTTTGAAGACCTGTAGTCCTATCTTAATGTCATTTTTGACAAAATTTTCTTAAATACGTCGCGAAAATCTTTTCTGAAAATCGTGTAAATAATGGGATTACATGCTGAATTACAGTAACCCAACCAAAACGTTGGATCAGCCCAAGGAAGAACTTTCGAATGACACTCTTTTCCCGCGCAGGCAATTATTAGTACGCAAACGACAAAGAAGGGTGTCCAACAAAATAAGAAAACACCGGTTATGATGGACAAAACTAGCTCTGCTTTCTTTTTTCTCTTTTTTTCCGTTTCTGTAGGCTGTTTGCTGGAAATTTTCTCATCCTTTATAACTGCATTTACATCGGATGAGGTATCCGTTAAGTTTGATGTATTTGTTTCAGTGGGAACACGTATTTGTTTATTTTTGGATCGGAATCGACTTCGTGTAATCTGAAAGAATATTACAGTTATTCAGAAATGCATAAAAGATAAAAATTGAATTGAATTTCAAACCATAAAGATTCGCCCATAAATTATCAAAACCATAATCATGGGTATATAAAATCCTATTATTACACTTGTGAGTGCAAACTTTGGATCCTGTGAAAAGAGACACATTTTTAAAATATAAATGCGATGTTTGAATTGCGGATCAATCCAAATTATTCCCAAAACGCCCGGAGAGGCTCCCAAAACCCACGATAGAAAACTCATCGCTGCCATCCTTTTAGCAGTACGTTTATGACGATAACTAATATCAGTCACTAACCAATACCGATCCATTGCAATCATCAACAAGTGTATCATTGATGCATTCGTACATGCGATTTGAATAAAGATGAATGAGTGACAAAAAAATTCACCGTAATGCCATTTTCCAATCACTTTCGGTTGAACAATCAAATCAATAGGTAACGTTATTACACCAATTAAAAGGTCAGTAAAAGAGAGTGACAGAATGAGATAATTGCTTACATCGCGCAGATTTCGATATGTCAAAATTGCAATAATTACGAGAAGATTACCAAATATTATACAAAATACGAGTGGAATTCCACCCACCCATGGTAGATATGAAGAAGTTTCACTTCTCAAATTTGTATTACTCGAATTCCTTTTCACTCGTAAATAGCTATGAAAATGACAGAAACTGTATTAATTTTTTATATACTATTGAAGGAAGTAAGCATCCTATGAAAAATAAAACTCCCACAACTTCCTAATCCTACACAAATGAATATTCATATTCTATTCAATTCATCATAATTGGAATTCTATTCATAATTCATCTCTCAGTGCTTCATTTTCAACTCCTAAATCAAATATTACACTCATTCTCATAAATGAGGTAAAAGGCTTTCAGAGGTTTTACACATCTAAACCTTAATAGATTTTGATGACATTTTTTTGAGTGAATATTGGCTGGGACGCAACTTTTGAATTGAGAGACTTGACCGCTGCCGAACGGTTTTTAAATGAATACAGGTAATTTTTTCAGAAAAATTTGATCGAAATTTTCAAATTCTAATGAAAAATGTTGAAAATATTCAAAAAAAATAATGGATACGTGTATCTTTGTTTGGCTCAAAACTTGTTGACTGCAAAGTGACAGCACCTCAAACTTCAAAAACTCTAACTTTTGATGAAATTAGTATTTTTAAACCGAAAATCTTCAAATTGGTATCAAATTAAAGCTTTTCAAAAGCTTTTGAAATTGGATGAATTGAATGAATGAATTGCGAAGACTAAAAAATTCAGTTGTTTTACATAAATTATGTTCTTATGAAACAAAACTTTTAAAAACCTAATATATTTATTATAGAAGAATAATTGTAACCCTAAGCAAATTGAAAAAAATAAGCCTAAATACTGAATAAAATCCACTTTATAAAGTCCTTCAGACAATTGAGAAGTTATTCTTTTAATTATTTTGGAAAGTATTAAACTGATAAAATGGCAAAAATTGGTATTTTTATTCTTTGATTGAGTTAAAAATGTTTAAACTATTCAATATGATTAGTCAAAAATAGTTAAAAGTAATTTTAAATGTGACCATAAAATAGAAGAGAATCTTAAGAGCAAATTTGACTATATTAGCAATCAATGAAGCAAGCAGTCAAGTCCTATGTGTCTCTAGACCTTATGGTCTGGGGTTTGCGCCTGCTTTTGACTCCTTGACTCCTTTTGACTTCGTGTGTTAATGAGAATGAGGGACCCATAAAAATTGGTCATATCCCACTTGTTAGAAAATCACATGTTAGAAAAGTCATTTTTTAGAAATATTAATTGAAATGAAGGTGAACCTAATTATGTGGTGAACCTGGTTATGGTGGCTATGAAGGTGATACAATTTTTTAAGTTAATATTTTTTCCGAAATAAGTTTCAAATACAAAGATGAAAATTCATAGAAATCAATTTCAATATTAACCTCCATAACAAGTTACAACAATGACCACCATAACCATGTTCATCGCCATAACCTCCATAACCACGTGAACCTCAATTACTCATTCAATCGCGATTCTTATCTTTAAACCTTCATTTGTCTACAGAAAACAATGAGATATTCACTGAATAAGATTTTTCTTTCAATCCGTTTTTCTTTTGTTGCAGAAATTAATGCATTGTCTCTATGCCTTATCGTCTTTTGTAATTTCATTTATAATGCATTTTTCCTCTATTTGTGTCAGTATTGCTAAAATCATTACAATATGATAAACTGGCAAAAATGGATATTCCATTACTGGATACTTTAGAATTTATTCTATAAAAATTCATTTTTAAAATTAAAGAAAAGTAAGAAATCATTGAAACTAATTCAAAATCTAAGGTGAAATACCAACAAATTTTAATTTCAGGGAAAAAGCGTTTAAAGTTTGAATCTTTCAATGTTTGAAAAACATAATGAATAATACCTTTCAAAAGGATTTCTTTCATTGCATAGAATTTTTGTTCCATTTGTTGGAAAACTTTATGAACTTTACCAAAACTTCTACTTCCTATCAGTTCTTTTATAGAGAACACGTATTTGAATTGTGTTTCGGTATCCTTTAATTTTATTTCTTTATTTTCAATTTGACTAATAATTTGATGAAAAATTTCTAAAGTGTTAAAAGTTATTCCCAAATAATGGAAAAATATTTCATTAAATGATTCGAATTTTGTTTCTTTCGGCTCACTAGTAATCAAGTTTTTCCCACAATCACCCCAAACAATTGTTCTTGATGATGGAAAAGGCCGCAAATATATTGGTGTTTGTAGAGATATGGAAGCTTTCTCTCTATGTCATTCAGCAGGATTACAATATTTAACGGTTAATTTGGAAAAATTGAAAGTATGTTGGAAAGAAAATAAAATCCCCTCCAATGAAGATTTGATCACACTCTTAAATAGCAAGTTTCACTAGAGATGCGCGATAGTAGTCGAACAGTCGATACTATGGAATGATTTGGGGCTATCGATAGTAAACTATTGACTGAATCGCTGACCCGATAGCATTGCGATAGTTTTTCAACCTATCGATAGTCAGATATAAGATATATAATAATGCCTTTAATTCAGACCATCCGATTAAATGAGCACCATTCTATGGGCTAGTTCGGAACTTGAGCTCACAAAACCATTAGGATTAGAGATCTCTATAGTTTTGTTTATAATAATAATATTTTATATTTGCTTCATTTTATTATAAACAAAATAACGCTGATCTCCAATCCTATTGGTTTCGTCAATTGGTTGGTTCAATAAAAATTAAATGTCAAATTTTGCTATTAATAAATTACATCAACTATCAGACTATTGATGCTATCGAATGATTTTGAAAATGAATGAAAAGCTTGACATTCGATTGTACATTCGAATGAATTATTTTTACTATCGCACATCTCTAAGTTTCACCAATATATCAACTGCAAACATTATCTCAGAATTGTATAGAGAAGTATAGAAATAATTATTAAAATGATAAATTCATATTTAATCGAATTAATATTAAATCCAATGTCATAAGAAAATTGGTTTTTAATTTTCTTTTAATTTCTTTCTCCTTAATCTCATGAGAAAAATCTGAAGTTTTAAGAGTTTAGTTTTGTTTTAATGAAAAACTTATGAAAACTTGTTTCCATCGATAGTTCAATAATTGATAATTCATTAAATTTTTGTTGAGTTAAATCATTTTCAATTGCATTCAAATCTAAATACCATAAACTCTTATTCTTCAAGAGTTGTTTACAATCAGGTCTTGTATCCTTCACAAGTTGCGTCATTTGGATTATTAAATCACGTATAGTCTTATATTTGTCTTTCAGTAATGGATTTTCGATTAGATTATTTGTTGAACTAAAGAACGCGAATAATAATTGAGTAAAAATTAAAACATTTTTGAATGTAAATTAAAATTCCATTAAAATATTTTTTGAATTCAAACACATGATCACCGAATGAGAATCCAATCTTATTTCATGAAAAGTTATAATTATGTTGTCATTAACCTTACGCATTAACATTAATACCAAACAATTTTTCTGTAATTAAACCCAAGCTATAAATATTTGCTTTTGTGTCATAATTTTGCATTTAGTTCAATATTTAATTCTTATTTTAATTGTTATTTATTTTTTGAGCACAACTTTATATGTGTTTTGGTTTTCATAAATAGTTTACTTATACTTAAAAATTGGACTTTTTGTGGCTGGTTATGACTACAGGATTACAAAAAATAGAATTGAACGATTTTAAACTTTATTAACTTTAATAAAAAGTGATTAATTTATTTGTAATTTTAAATTTATAAGCCTTTATTATAGTAAATTTATATCTTCTTGGCCAAGACCTTAGTGCCCGGTTGATGAATATTAGAGGCACTTTCTTCAACTCTTAAGAAATACATTTTTTAAGATTCTTTTAAAATACCCCATAAAAAGTAATCACATGGAGCACAGTCGGGGAGTTAGGCATCCACTAGTTGGGTTTTATGAAACTGTTTTTCTTCTCATGCAAAAATTTTAATGTCTTTTTGGCCGAATGAGATGGAGCAGAATCTTGATGAAAAACTAAGTTCCCACCAGGATATAAGCGCTCAGATTCTTTCAAATATTGTTTTATTACATTATTTATGAAATAATCTGCGTTAATTTTGGCACCAGGTTCGATAAAAATGGCTTTTGTTGGACCATTTGCTGAAATTCCTGCCGCAACCATTATTCCCTTTTTATGGGACTCTTTTGTGAAGACCTCACAACTCAAATATTTCTTATTTTTTGAGCGATACTGAACGCGAGTTTTCACATCAGATTCTGATATATAAAACCAGACTTTATCTGTAGTAAAAAATTGCATTATCCGATTTTAGCGGAGTCTTAAATATAGAGGCCAAGAACGAATATGTCTTTTTTCTATTGAATTTGCTCCTAAATGATGGCATTTATGTCTCTTGAGTAACCTTTTACCTATATTTTTTTTAATATTATAACTAATTACTTGTGTGAGACATTGAAATGAAGAGCAATTGAACTTTGAGTTGGAGATTAGGATTTTCAGTCAATTTATTAATTTTCTTCAAATTTCGCTCTGATATGATGCTTTTTCTTCCACACCGGTTATTACACTAATTGACTAAAATTTCTTTATTTTCTTTTTTGATTCTTGATAACCGATAAATATCCTTTAGAAATTGATTTACTACACTTTTTAAAATGCTTTTAAATCATACTGGCTTTTAAAGGCTTTAATTTGCTCAATTTCAATAAATGTAAATTTATAATTTCTCATGTTATTAAATTGTATTTATAACTAATGAAAACATATAATGGGGTTCATTAATCAATAACATAATCTAAATAAGCTCATAAATTTAGTAATTAAAGTTATCAAAGTTTAAAATTGTTCAATTCTATTTTTTTTGCTCCTGTATAGTCGTGAATTTTACATATAAAAATTATTTCAGCGGTTATAGATAATGATTTGAATTTTTGGATGCATACGAATTACATAAAAATAAGCTATTTTGCAAACTTTATTAGTCAATATTTCCCGAAGAGTTGGCTTCTTTCAAATCTTCGTCTATAACTAGTTGTGATGTTGAAAGAAGTTTTTCGAAATACAAACAAATTTTTAGTGATAAAAGATTGAATTTTACTGAACAATTCAAATATTATTTTATAGTTAATTCTAGCGTTCTCTTCATATCTAATGCTCAATAAATTTACATTAAATCAATCAGAAATTAAAAATTATAAATATATATTTGAGCGATTTTTAGTCATTATTTTGTAAAATATTTTCATTACTCTATTTGTAACTAATGTATAACTTATTTGGATGGTTACATTTTTAAGATTACAGTACAATATCTACAGTAATTGTTTACTCATAGTAAAAGTATTGTAATACTTTCAAGAAGACAAATATTTATATGAATCATAAGACATTCTTGCTTTTGAAACTATATCAAAATTATTTTTAATTTAGCCGTTAAATGAATTTTATAAATGAGAAAACTATAAAGGCTATGTCCGATTCGATGGTGTCATATAGAATCATCAAATGGAAGAGTTTTGAACTTTAGATTTGAACTCTAAGTACAATATTTCAAAAGTTATCTTAAAAAATTCACTAATTTTCTAATAGAGAAAAATGAATTAAACAGAATGAATGAATTGCAAGTCTTTGAGACATGATCTAAATATAATTTCAAAAATACTTTTAGATCGCGAGTCATCTCAAATATCATTTAATGTCTTAATTAAAGAATAATAAATTATTTCAATTTTTAAATAAATATAGTTTTATTATTTTCTCAAAAATTGCAAAAAATAATGAATAATATATCCAATCTTTTATCAATAAAGTAAAAATGAGTGAGAAGTATTCAATCTTTATAATTGTTTTTGTGTTGAGTTGACAAATTGAGTGTTAAGTAACTATAACTTATAAAAATTGACCTCAAGTTACTTTTTAACCTTTAAAACTTTCAAAGCATTGGCCAAATGATATCTGGTTTGTAGTATCGCGACTGCATCCATACATAGGACAGCACTTGATATCTTTAGGACCACCACAAATTTGGTCATTACAATCGAGACATTTATAAGTTATTGGTTTACAGCAATTTCCTGTACATAGAACAGGATGCGGCGCATCAATAACACACCTCAAGCACCTGAAAAAAATGCTCAAATAAATTTAAAACTAAGCTTAAAATTCAAATGTCTCGTGAGTTCTTGTTTTATACAAACCGTATATCAATAATGAAATTTATACAATTCAAAGCGAAAAAATGAAGTTTAGAAACAGTTGTTATTGAGTATTATATAATCACTCGCATTGAGTTTAGACTTCATCATTACGGAAATGATACGAATTCATAATGGTTTGACAACTCATAACCACTACTCAATACTTTATTTTATAGTGAGTTTTACAAAGATGTTTACAATTTCAAGCGAAAAAATGAAGTTTAGAAAAAATTGTTAATGTGTACAGAGGTTTGCTCAGCAAAAAAATTGATCTGAATTTATAAGGAAACCACTAAAAATTACATTTTGATAGTAATATCCTTTTAAAGCCTAGAATAACAGCTTCAAATTGATATACATTCAGTCTTAGACATTAAACATTATTTAAACAAAACTTTATACAAATATAAACGTAAAAATATCTATTGTTTATTCGAGAAGCAATTATTAGTAGAATTTGAATAGATTAGTTCGAAATTGATAATTTCAAATGATGAAAATCATTAAATTTTTAGTCATCACTTTTTCACTATTCATATACGGTTTGTATAATACAAGAACTCATGAGACATTTGAATTTTAAGCGCTGTCCTATGTCTGGATGCGGTCGCAATACTACAGACCCGACATCCTTTGGCCGATGCATCCCTATTATAGGTTGAAAAGTAACTTCAGTTCAATTTTAACTTGAATTCAAAACGTTAGCAGATGAGCACCAATATTAAAACAAATTATTTGAGCATAACTTTATATAATTAATAACTTGTTTTACTATTGAGTCTGATCTGTTCATGTCAATTTTTCTATACTAATAAACAATTACACTCGACAAGAATTTTATTCAATACTGAAAAGTGAAATAAGTTTACTAATTTCTTTACTTTATTTTTGAGTTTGTAAACCGGATATTTTTTCGAGATAATATTATTTAGGGATTAAAAACCGGGTTTAACTTGGACGAAATGAATTTGGGCGAAACAAAGTGCTCCTAAAAATTTAACTTATTTTAACTTTTATTACTTTCAAAAATATTTATATTGTTTTCCTACATTTCATAACAGATGCAATTTTTTTCCTAAAAGACATTTTAAAAAGTATTTAATTTACTGTAACATTTGAAGTAAAAAATTTTAACGTTTACAATTTTGCAATTCAACTCATATTCTAAAAATATTGATAAGTGTTTGAATTTAGTTTAAGCAAAGTTATCATCTTTACTGCACATATTTATTAATTAAATACTTATATA
>JAQFZT010001830.1:0-13502 GCA_034696325.1 Camisiidae sp. | reverse complement strand
TCCTCTTGAGAATAACTGCATAGAGTTACACCAAAGTAATGATAGAAGTTTAAATTTACTCAAAATGGTATATCAATAAATGTCTGGATCGAAGAATATAGTCCAAACCTCAACAAAATATAAAAATAACATTATTTCTCTTAAATTTGATGTATAATTTTTGATTACTGGTTGAATAATAAAAAAGTTAGGAGTTTCAAATAGTGCTAATCTAAAAACACTCTATATATCAACATGAAAGGGCAAGAAATGCATTTCGTTAAAAGTATAAAAACATTAAAGGCATTACAGGTTATTTATAGTAAAAATCTACGAATAATAGTATATATTGTTAAACTTCATTGGTTTTAAGTTTGTAATATAGTCATCAACTTTCCCAAATTCAATCATGAATAGGATAAAAAACTTTGTTGACATTATTTAATTATGAGCTCTTAGTTATCAATGAGTCGTATTTGAGTTGTATTTTGAAAATAAAACTATGTGTAAAATTAATTCACTTTTGTATTTCATTTTTAATTGATAGTTTTGGTTGAGTTGAATATCAAAGTTTTCATCGTAACTTTTAATCATTAACTTGAAAATTTTTATGTGAATAAAGTTTTGTCAAAGGATTGAAGGACTCGTACTTTAACTAATTTTTGATTATGTATGAACTGAACCTTTTTCGTATTTTAATTTTTAACGAATTCATTTTTTGCCCTTTCGTATTGATACATACACTGGTTAAAAACCGATTTGTCATGAACTACTCAATAGACTAAAAATTGGATCACCCAAACGGCCCTTTGGATTAGGGTGTTCGTAGTCCTAGAATGACAAGAGAGATATCATTCTATTAAATGAGCAAACAGAATCCAATGAAACACATAATCACTTTATATGGCCTCCCGAACTCAACTTAACTCAAAACCTAAAATTACTCTAACCAAAAATGGAGACATTTGACTCAACTTGATGAGCTCACAACCAAAACAACTTCTACCTAACCTCAACTATTTTTTACCCTACCCATCACCCTAACACCCCTATCTAGCGCATAAATACGCCAACCTAACCTAACCTAATTCAAAAATTCAAACCAATTCGTTGAGCTGAGTCAAGTGACAACTCCCATTACTTTCTAGGACCTCCCGAACCACCCTAATCCCACAGGCAAGTGGTCCACCAAAATGTTCTATGAAATGATGGAGAAAACCAAAATTTGATTTAGGAAGTGCTGCTAAAGCAATGTATTGCAATGGATGGAACAATTTGAACATTTAATTATATTATTAATTAACTGTATTCAATTTTTTCCCTCAACAATTTTTTTAATAAAGTTCTCCATTTGAAAGGTTTACAATGTATTTTACTAGATGTAGCAATTTTTAGACTTCCAGTATTATTGACTCAAACCTTTTTGTGCATGACAGAGATGTTTAGATAAATGCAATATTACCAGTGCACCATTCAACCAAAGAATATGAATCTCTCTTCTATGTTATTTTATTGATATAATTCAATGATGAAATTTATGTACAATTAGTTGCAAAAAGATTTTCTCAGATCCGGAAAATCCAGTCATAAATAAAGAAAGGGAAAACATACAAATTTAAATTTTGAGATATTTTTTTAGCAAAAAACGTGTTTTTGAAAGTATAAGACTTAAAATGATCTCATTGTTACTCAAGTCATTTTGACTTTGAAAACAATAAATCAAAATCTATGATCATGAAAGTAATATTGAGTCAATATTAGTAGTTTGTATTGATGAATGTCTGCAAACTTAATGCTTTTCGAAATGAATTGTCAAACCCTTATAAATCCGCATCATTTCCAGAATTATGAATTACTATCTTTTTGCAACTGATTGTACAGTACAAGTATACAAATATTGCTGTCATACCTAATGGAGTTTGTGAGCCTTCAAATATTGGGTGGTCTTAACCGTAAAATTCAATGATGTTATTAAATAAACAATTCAAAACTCTGTTCAAACAAATTGGAAAAAAAAGTTCAGTGGATATTCATTCTAATGCTAAAATATACAGCTTTTGAAGGATAGCGTTACGTTTTGAATATCAAGAACAAGTTATGTAAAAAAATATCAAAAACTGAGGGCATTGCAAACATTGAGAGGTCATTTCAAGAATATTAAAAATATGGACTTTAAAAAGTACTATATATTTGAAGATAAATCTAATAAATACTAGTACTTGACTTCTAGTGGCCAAACATAGAATGAAAGTTATCTATGAAAAGAGAAAACAAGAGAAATATTAACATTTTGTGCACATACCATCACGTAATGACATTTGGAGATTTGCTGCCAATAATGCAATTTATAACTTGAATACAACTTTAAGTTTTCCTTTTCTTAAACCACAATAAATCTTCACTTCTTCGGCCATTGAATAACAACGATTCAAATGTCAGTATTTTTGTCTTCTTTATAAAAGTAAAATACAAAAATCGATGATCGAAAAGATGAAGAAAAAAGAAATAGACTATTGTGTGTGTTTGAGTTCACTAATACTTTCTAATACTTAAAATCCATGCAATAAAAGTGTGAGACGTTTCAAGAATTTGGCACAAAATCTTTTTCCAGGCAATGAATTGCAATGACTCTTCAGAATAGATCCGTGAATAGGAGACTGACCTCAAACCCAATAAATGGATGATCTCATAAATAACTATTCAATAGAAGAACATTACGTGGAAATCACTTTATTATATTGACAATTAAGTTAATATATCTATTGTTTTAATGAAAATACAAATTTGTAGACAATCTGTTTAATTTATGCGATTCTTTCATTTGTTATTAGAGTGATTCGTTATTCGTTAATAATCTTTTTTGAAACGAATCCAAAATAAGAAGTCCTTTTAGTGATAGTCCTTAATTACATGACTCGATTGAGAAGTTAAGTATATTTAAGTGAAAGGAAGGCAGTGTACAGCAGAACCGCTTACAAGTTAGAGATGTCACATTCCCAAAAAGGAACTCAATCATGAACTTTTAGATGGCTTGTGGGTTAGTTCTAAGCTATTCTCACATAATAAAAGTACTGGCAATTTGTTTTCCTTTTCTTTTCAAATTCAATATTTTAAATGCGAACTCTTTTTTGTTATATTGATTGTAAAGTTTCTTTAACACAAAAGGCAATGCAATCATTGAATAATTAATTAGTAAACTATTGTTTGGAATAAAATAACGAATTCTTTTGAGTTATAACTTATAATAGAAAAATAATGAAATTATTTGTTACAAAAATTGTAGGAAATAGAAACTATCAAACAAAACCTATGACATAATGATCACTTTCATAAAACACTATTAATAACTCAAAATGACATCAATTTTTTCTAGAATCAAAAGACATTAATCCATTTTTCATAACAAAGTATTGGCTAAACTTTATAATTGTGTTGAGGGCCTATTCAAAAACTAGTCGACAGCTAACAATTAAGTTGTCGTTTTAGCCGATCGAAGCCGAAGCACTCAAATGTGAAAATATCAATTTTTTATAACTTAAACAACGCTTACATTACTAACAAAATCGTTACTAATGGCAAAGTGTGGAGAAGATATACGTTTGACTCATGTAAGAGTTGGTTAAGAACTGTTTTCACAGAGAATGCACTTCAACTAAAAGCAAAAAACAAATTCTGAACACCTATTGAGTGCTTCATTCAATGATTCTGCTAATTATCTAATTTGTGTTTTGCAGTGTATTGAAGAACTCTCAACTAAGAAACCAATTACTGTTAAAACAAAGATTCAATGGTCTGATGCTTGAAAAAACATTAAACAAGACAAATATTTTTATGTTAACAGTCATTTGAAAGATTTCTATTTAATTTTATGAACTATTTGTGATAAAACAAATGAACAAACAATCATGTTTTCTCAAAATTGCTTATGTGTTGTTTCAAATAAAACAAATATTTTTTATTGTATTGTTGGTGTTTCAAAAACATTGAAGAGCAGAAACACAATGTCAAAGAAAATCGCTGTACTCATTCATTCAGTTCTTTTATATTTGAATTTAATTAATGAATAAAAAGAACGATTTCCTCAATTTTTCTCGATTCATTCAATTGAATATTGTAAGTTCGATAGATTAAATTCAATAGAAACAAATATCTTATCATTAAAACAATGTTTGATGCAATCAATCCGTAAGAATCAAATAAGCATTGATTTTTTGTTTGGTCTAATTTGATGTTCTCAAATCATTCAACTATTATATCATTAAGAATTAAAGCTTAATTCAGTAATAAAAACATATGATTTCATGAATATAGTTTGTTAAAAGTTGTCTTAACTTATTTTAATATCATTTTAATTATAATTTTAAACTAATAACTCAAAGCTTTACATTACAAAATTGAATTCTGTGAAATTTGATTTAAAGATATTAACTTCTTATTAAAGCTAAGGAATGAGTGTAAACTTCAAAACAATTATCTTTAAGAATGTATTGTGGAGTAAGTGACCATACCTTTCATTTGAGTGCACTTTACTATTTTTTTGTGAAAAAATATAAGTCAATCCTTAATACCTCACTGTTTTTTCACATCCGTTGAATTGATGCACTTTGAAAACCAAAATCCTTATAAAATTGCGAAAGGATTTGAGTTTTTTTACTTCATATTTCAAACATTCTTAAAAGTATTGAACTCTGTCGTCATTTTATGGAAAATGTTTTCCACAGTTTTAAAATACTCTTCGGATAGTAAATGATGAATTGAGTTGTAAAAAGATGAGCTCTCATTTTTTAGAATGTTAACATCAATTTCAATATTGAGAAAACTTGAATCAACACAAAAAATGTCTGTTATGTATAAAGATTAATGCAAATTAAAAGTATTGAATATATGAATCGAAAAATCCAATTAATCAATTGTTACAAACTTTTCAATATAGAAAATATCTAACAAACATTAATCAAGTTTATATACCGCTAATAAATTGTTTACTTATGATTTTATCTGTTTTTATTAAATATGAATTCTTCAATATTGTGTTTTATCTTTATTGAGTTGAGCTCATTCTGTTGCCATTAATCAGGTATTATATTAAGTTATGTACAATTGAGATCCTTTAATAATAAAATTAAATATGATTCATATTTTTAATTTGTTTTACAAACTCATAACAATTTATTTGGCAACTGCAAAATGTACAAAATAAAGAGTTCAATTTAAAGCTCAAAATGCCTCCGTTGGCTTTTATCTCCTTTCATAAGGTTATAGTTTTTTAGATCTTTTGTTCTATAACTAATGAATTGTTTTCTGCTTAAATTCACTTTTAAAAAAGAGTCAGAAATACCGAACAATTTGTGTTTTGCCGATACCCTATTATGAAGTACTGAATCCAAAGCTCATTTGAGATGAAGTAAAAATATTAAAACATTTTTTTGTCAAATATTTGAATTGATCCATTTTTAGTGACTTTGTAATAACCGTCGTTACATTGTTTTTCATAACTCTTAACTATTTCATACATTTCTCATTTTTAACCACAAACATTATTTTTTCACTTAAGTGAGAGTTAGAATTACATAATGAGTAACATAACATTTATGCTACTAATCTGTTTATCTGTTTTATGCTTGAGGTATGAATTGAGTCCATTCTTTTCTTTAAGTTTATTATTTGGCACCTTTTTAATTGATAAATCTTAATCAAGGCATTATTTCATAACATCAGATTAAAGTGGAGTATCAATTTATAGTATAACATCAAGTCAAAGTAATGTTACGCAGTGGCGTATCCTGTAATTTACTTGATACCAGATTTCCGCATGTTTTCTATTTAGTTGTTTTGAAGTTATTATGCTTTTTTGTAAACTAATATGTCAATAAAATCATATCATAATTTAATGCTTTACTTATCATTTTTATTATATGAGTTTAAGTTATTTTTCTGTTACTGGGAGTAGACTTCAGGAGACCTTAGAGTTAAGGACTTTTCGGATCCAATGCGAACATTTTAGTTTAAATCTTTTAAAATTTATTATAAATTCTTATTTGTTATGTTGTCTTGTCCTAAACTTTAATGTTTTTCTAAATAAAGTCCAAAAAATTCAAAACAATAATTCCTATTGAAATGAGAGGCGCGCGACCGGACAGCGGCGTAACAGTAAGATCAAAGGAGTTTAGTTAGAAATAAAAAAAGCTCGTAATTCATTTATTTAAATATAACCCTAATGTGCGTGACGTATGTGTGTTTTGAGCGAATGCACAAGAATTTAAGCATAATCTCATTACAGCTGATATGTTATGAAAAGCACTACATAAGACATTTCTCTGCAATAATCAGTTCAAAATAAAATATAAGATTCCATATGTACACCGGTTGGTCCAAAAGTCTTTGCGCTAATTTTTTAAAACTCGAATAATTTTTCTTTACAAAAAATCAACAGTTTTCATTCAAGTTTTATTTTGTAGAATAATTAATAGGCTTTACATCCCAAAAAATTATCAAAATATTTCAAAAGAGTCTAATATTACAATTTATCCGTTGTATAGTTTTGCAGAATAGAGTGTGTTTGTTAAAAACTTAGCTTTATTACAAAAAATCTTCATTAAAACTCAAGTAATTTTGAATAAAAGTGCGACCGAAAATTCAATTTGAATATTCCCAGACCAGATCTTCCAAAATTGTTGGAATTGACAATAGTATATGTTTGAGATTTAGCTCAATTGTTGAGCATCTTTCTGAAAAGGGAAAACTTTTGCTGCTCAAAACTTTTGTAAATCTATTTCGAGAAGAAAATTTCAAAATATGTATCATATAAAGTGACGTTTATTTATTCCATGAAAAAGTCATTTATTTGATAAATAAGGTAACGATGACTTGGGATTTATGAAAAAATTGGTTGTGAGTGCACTCAAAATAAATTAAATCTAAATTTTTAAAACCAAGTTTTCATTTTCATATATTTTTAATGTTCAAATCAGAAAATCTAAACTAAAATTCAATGAAATATAAATTTAGTATAATCTTAACAAAAATTTACTGAACTTTCTTATGAAGAATACTTTGTAATTCCCTTTCACTTGTGATTTATGAGCGACCAAATTGAGAAGGACTTTAGGAAATAAGTGCAATGTGTTGAGTGTGTTGTCTAAAAAATGAATTGTTATCACATAAAAGTAAAATATCTGAATATACTCTACTGTTTCGCATCTATTATATTACTTTTTATAGAATAACTCAATAGAAACAACGCATAAAACAATTTCATATTTACACAATATTATGAAAAATGGGGTGCTTTGAGAGTTGCTGTGGCATAAATTCTCACTTTGAATCTGAGGGTAGTTTTCATTATGTGTATTGAAATGAACAAATAACCGCTAAGATTGCAGTTTAATGCAACTCATTCAGTAAAATCATTTTTCAGGCAATGACTTATAAGCCACTGCCATTTCCGTTGCTCAGCAACTTATATTTCAATTGAAATCAGCATCTTTTCTTCATATAACTTATTTTCTTAATTTTAAAGAAAAAAATTTAAATTTAAAATTAAAAAAGTTTTGGTCTGCAACTGATCTCGAACCAGCAACCTTTCGTCCCTGTGCTTCGCTACTCAGTTTGCATTATTTTGACCACACACACCGACTGCACATATCGTGGAAGAACACATGTACGGACGAATACCAGATATTAAATAATTAGTAATATAGTTTATCAGAATTATCAAATTCATGCCTCACTTAAGCGTTACATTTTTACTAAATGCTTTAACTTAACATCGCAAATATTTTATTGCATTATTCAGAATTGTTTTTTAAAAATGATAACTTGTAAACTATTTCCTTTGAGGAGTGCCGTAGGAAGGAATTCATTTATAGTTAGGTGGGGCTAAAAATGTTTGGTAAAGGGTGTTTTTTAATCTCGTTATGCTGGTATGATTTTTTTTTGTTAATATTTTCTGTAAGGCCAATTTTCTTACATGATTAACATTGAAATTTAATATATAATTAAAACAATTGAAATTACATAATTTAATTACAAATATTGAATATTCAAATGTTTAGAACTAAATGAATCTTAAACACAAACACTCAAATATAATTTCACGCATTAAGCTTTAATCTCAAGGTTAAGCAGGTGTTCATCTGAAAGAAAACATACGAAAATTGCTATGATCTCATAAAAGCTATTTGTGATGCATTTCAAAACTGAGAGGCTCAACTTTTTATCATGTTATTCAAAACTTGATTATGCGAATGGATGTTTGTCAAAAGGCAAATGGCAAACATATTGCTAATATTTTTTAATTTTTAGTTTTTAATTTAATGTTCATGATACTTTTTAAGAATAAACTGAATTAATAAATAATTTGGGATATTTTGAATATTGGTTTATTTAAACGTTTTTAGTTGTATACAACTGACATTTTATGGTTTTGCAACTCATATGAGCACAACCGGATTAAAAAAAACACCTTTACGCCTTAAAATACATTTAACAAAACTTTAAGAATGAAATATTGTAAGGCTATTGTTTTTCATAACTCTCTTTCATTTTGAGATTCATACAGGCTGACCAGACCTCTCTGAAAATTGAAAAAATAACCAAAAAGGATCCAATTTACTATTCTCAGTTTAAGTCAATTTTTCACTTGCTTTCTTATTTCTTTAGTTGCTCTCAAAACTGGACTGTCCTGTTAAAAACTGGAAGTGTGGTTACCTTATACATTATATATAAGAGAAAAACTGTAATACTTGATACAACATTAATTGCTATGATTAAGCCAAAATCATTTTTAAAAATTTACAAAAGGTTTATATTTTCATACTCAGCCCTTGTATGAATTAAGGCCATTATCACAAAATCTTCGTCATAATTAATAAATATATGCAAATAAATCTATCTAATGAATAAGTGTTTCTCAAGCCTTATTAATGCAAAGCAAGCATTTAATGAATTTTTTCTTCTATTTATCTATTATTTATGATATAAATTTAATAAATTCTTTGCAAAGAGTGTATGCAAATGAAAGGATTATTATTATGTTTACCGAAACTTCTAATGAATTAACTTTTAAAAGCTAAACTCATAATTGGAATGAAATTTAATCATAATTCATCATTTATAAAGTTATTGTCGTAACAAGATTTTAATGAATCAATGAATAAGAAAAGCAAAACTATTCACGAATTATTGTATGAGCTCATAAAGTTAGAAATTAGAATAATAGGTATTAAGCTATTCCACATTCTTATTGTGAATTTTCAATATTGCTATTTTTGCCTATAAAAATTGAGTATTTATTTATCACTACAGATTTATAATCTATAAAATTACTATTTGAAAAATTAATATCTTTAAAAATAAATTTTGTTTAGGGTTTAAAGCATTTTAGAGGTGTTATTGTTTTTGGTATAGTCTTCAAAATAAAATCTTGAAACAACTCTTGATATTTAATTAATTTAAAAATAGATACAGCAAAATAGCTTCAAATTTACTATCATCATTTAAACTGTATTTATATATTTTTAGCTTTTAAAAGGAACAGTTCAGTTAAAAACATGAATGGATGTATTTACTAGTGAAGAGCATAAGCTAATAATATTATTGGCGAGTTTTAGCTTAATTTTTAAGGTGAGCTTATAGTGAGAAAAATATCTCAATATTTCATTCATAACTTCCGTTATACAAAAAGATTGTTAGCATGGTTGAAATGAAGTTTAAGTTTAGACAACCCAAAGGTTTAGTAAAAAACTTTCTCAATTCTCAATTTCCTATTCATTAATAGATTACGAAAATCTTTCAAAATCAATATATATATATTCTTTTTTTTTAAATATTTAGGATGAACAGAAACTCATAGCTGCGAGCTTTACCTTAGCTTCTAATATATGAGCTTATCTGAAAAACCTTCGAGCTTTAGCTTTGTCTAAGTTAGCATAGCCCAAAGCTTAAGCTAAGGGAGCGCCATATATCGTTCGTTCACGATTCATCCGCCCTAAAGTTGATTATTTACAGTGAATTACGGTAAAATATGGTAAATTAAGGTAATTTATATTTTATTCAAACTCAAATAATTAAAATGCGATTAATTCTATATCACTATCATTGTCTGCATCATTATGATCACAATAAATGGTAATATTTTCAGAAACAAACAAAATTAGAGCATAAATTGTTCATTTCAAATGAGTTTCAACAACTAATAAACTTTGAAATCAAGAATTTAAAAGTCTGTTGCGATCTTTTGTGTACTCTACCATATTTTGAAAAAATACGCTAACGTTTTTTCCAATTGATTTCAAAAATAAGTATATGAAAAACACTTTTTAAGGCTTAATTTTCATACAAATGTGTCAAAAAATTATTACATAAATGATATATAGATGGCGCTACAATAGTTTAGCTTGAATTTATAGTAAATTATCATCAATCACTGTAAATTATGGTAATATACAACCCCAGCATCCTTAGTACGCACCCTGTTTTCAATCTACTCAATAACTAATTCCCAAAAAAATTTATTCCATTTTCAAACTCATAAATAAATTAAAACCAAAGGAAACTTATTTTAGCTGAAGTATATTGATTTGAAATGATAATCTTATTTTAAAAGTTAACACAGTGAGAAAACCCTTCGGTCGCGATCGACAAAGTTTCAACCCCCTGCACAAGGTAATTAACTGTGTTCGCTCATTTCATAGTGGAATAGGACGTATCATTTAAAAGCAATTAATAATTTTGTTATGTTATATGAAATAAGTTATCTTTGGTTTGAAAATGGGATAAATTTTTGTGAATTAGTTATTGAGGAGATTGAAAACAGGGTTCGGACGAATAGTAAACGGACGAAATTTGGAGTAGCCCGAGCTATAGCTTAGCTTATGGAGTCTAATTTGCAAAAAATGCGTTAGTATATAGGCTATAATATTAAAACAAATTATCTAAGTTTATAACTCCATCTACTTAACTAGTTTTTCTTTTAAGGCCTATATGCTAATGCATTTTTTGAAAATTAGACTCCTTATGCTCTTCACTAGTATTAACATATTGAGTAGAAATTAAAATATTTAATGTAATTTTGATGCGCTCAAATAATAATCAATAAAAAAGTTGGGTTCTACAATTTCTTATAAATCTTAAATATCTACCTTTAGTAAAGTTAATTAATGAATTTGTGTGATTATTGTTGAATTCTTTATTTTGGTACCTTTGAAGCCATCAATTATTCTAGTTTATGGGAAGTGTTGAATAATAAAAGAAGTTTCTCAACCACTTGAACAGTTGATCCAAACATACAGAAATGGGTTATACGCTTCAATAGAGCGTTGACTGTAAGTGAGATTCAAATACACGTTAGACAATTCATCGTGAAAAAACTATTCTTCTCCGAAAGTTTTCTCATAATATATAGCATAAGAAGTTACTAAAAAATAAACACATGTTTGACATGGGTTTGAAAACTTCATTCACGCTTTATAAAGTTGCACTTCGGTTTGAACTCATCTTTTGCAACATTCATGCATAGGTGAGCCTCCAAAGAGGTTTATGGCTGAGAGGTATAGTCAATTAAATGCTGAAATATCTCATATAAAGCGCGCTCGCAGATACTGTAAGGCATGGGTGCCCATCTCAAATTGACCAGGGGGCCAAATTTCGACCCAAAAGGGCCATGCGGGCCAAGAAAATACAAATTTCGCAATGATGTCATTTTATTGATTAAACTCAATTAACCCTAGATTTAGAATTCCTATAACGATTTTGACTAATAACTTGACTAAAATCACTATTAAGTTTTACTTGATCTGCGAGTTACGGATCGCAAACACTAGACGGACAGCAACTGAACAGACAAATTTTTTTTACAGAATTCACGGAAAGTAAGATGATAATGTGAAATTATGATAGAATGTAATCGATATGTTAGATGTCAAGCATCCTCCACTTTATCATTGAGAAAGTTCTTGTTTAAATTTTCTTTGAGCAGTTATTCAACATTTTTCAGCATAATAGTACTTTTTAAATAGAAAAATTCGCTTTTATGTAGTATTCTAAGATGAGTTAACGAAAATGACATAACACTAAAATATCTCCTGTTAATCTTCTTTTCACTAAAGTTTTTTAATCTACTTGAGTACTTTATTACAACTTATTGATATACGAATTAGGCGAGTATAAAAGATGAATTTTATCTATTAGGACTTCAAATTATATAATAATACAGTGAATAAAGTCAATATTTTCATTGAAACTTTAGAAAATTTGTGCTCTTACTAAAGTCTAAAAATATTTTGAGGGCCAAAAATATTGCTTAGCGGGCCGTAAGATGGGCGCCCATGCTGTAAGGGAAATATAAATAAATACTATCTTTACAATTTTAACTTTAAAACTATTAAATAAAGCGCGTGAACTATATTTTATTTATTAAACTTTCCTCATATAGTAATGGAAAACATTAAACTCGTCTCTGCCATAAACCTCTTCGGAGGCTCACATATATTTTTTCTATATATATGTTAGTGTTGAACAAGAGGAAGATGTAGATTGAGTGTCCCTCAACTGTGGAGTTCTTCGATGAGACCATCACTCAAATATCAAAAAGACGGCGTTGTCAAGTATTACCTAACGTCTAACTTCACATTATGCTACAGTTTTATGCTAAGTTTTTAGCTGTTTTATGTTAAGTAAACTTGACAACACCGTACTTTTTGGTAGTTGAGTGATGGTCTTATCAAAGAATTCCACAACTGGACGCTTTGAAAACGTAGATATAGCCAAAAATTCAGATAATGTTTTGAAAGAGATGAGTTTTTTGTACTCCTCTCCGATATTTGTAGATTTTATTATAGCTCAGCACTGGAAAGTCAGAACTTGTTCAGCAAAGTTTTGATGTGAGTCCAAATGACACAATATATTATCTTATATTAAACTTATTTTATTTCTTAGAATAATAAAACTTTTTACTTTAAAAACTTTGAAAGTTGTATTTTCAAAATAGGGTTGCCAGATCTCCAGTTTTGGGCTGGAGTCTCCAGTTTTTAAACATTTTCTCCAGGCTCCAGTCCGATAGTATGGCTGGAGATGATTTCTCCAGTAATCTGCTGAAGTGACAAATTTTGGGTGTTTTTTCAAATAAAGCTTTATTTTTAAAAGAAATTTTTTCGAAATTCGATCCAAAGTAAAATTTTTACTATTTTCCAAATTTCTATTCAAAAAATAATTAGTTGAAGTATTTTTATATTTTAATTGTATAGATCTAAAAATAAATAGAAATGTAAAAAAAGATAATCATGTTTATTTATGATATCCATGAAATCTCAAAATATTGATAACTTCACCCCCTATAAAGTGTTTAGTCCCCCCTTTGATTTTAAAAGTCCAGTTTTGAGTTGAATGAAAAGTGGTAACCCTATTTCAAAATTCATTGTTTCTATAGCCCTATCATCAAATAGTGCTTAATCCTTACCATTCTTGTATATAATACTCATGTATTTCAAACGCACTTTTATTCTTACTTTTTGGGACAATTTCAG
>JAQFZT010001829.1:0-13505 GCA_034696325.1 Camisiidae sp. | reverse complement strand
TATCGTCATAAATGACACCTAAATGCTTATGAGAAGAAACTTTTGCAATTTTATCGTTATTTAAATAATAATAAGATTTATAATAATTATATAACTTTAGATAATCAAAATTGAAACAGATGAATATAATAAGTTAATTTGTTGAGTAAATTATAAATTATAATTACATAATGATATAATGTTGCAAAAATGCGTTAAATATGCTAATAAAAAATGTTCTGCAAATCACATTAGATTTAAATTTGATGATAAAGTTAACCAAAACTTGCTTGTACTTGACTCACACTTAGAAGTCTTGCCCTCAGCAGAAAACTGCTTAAAAATGATCGGGAATGCTATTAGGTTAGGTTAGGTTGAATAGGTTACTATTCAAATGTATATTTCTAAAAATGGAGCCACAATTAACTATTAATGAGTTTGCATTTTCATATTCAATGTTTATGACATTTCGTGATAATATCTCGTTTCAATCAAATTTGATTAAGATTTTTGCTAAATTTATGTCTCATTACAGAGAGTGTTAGTTTTGGATTCCATAAACACCAATTTATTGTCATTCAAGTTTGTCGTAAATTGAACTATCAGTTGAGTTTGCGTATCATTGATTTGGTTATAACATTTCATTTTTCATCTCAATTTGTCTTTACATATTGTTATTTTAGTTTTTTATCATTTTATGGATATTATCTTCAGACAAATACTGATGATCTCAATCATTAAGACCAATTTAGACCAGATTTATAAACTCAATCGACACATGATTTCATAAATGGGATGATTTTTGTTTGCAAGAATTGACAGTAGAAATAACTCTCAATTATTGATGATGAATGAACTGATTTTATACTTTAGAAATGATAAATTGTATTTGAATTACATTAAGCCAAATAGTTGTCTAATGAACATACTATTGATATAATTGCTCTACAAAGGAATACTATTTTAAGTTTCATTATAGATGATGTCTCTTACGAGTTAGTGTTTGAGCAGATGAGTCCAAACTCATTTAGTTTCTCATCAAATTTTAATTTATGGCTGTTTTAGAAAGTAAGTTAAGGCTTTTTTTTTATAAAAGTTCAATCGTGTCATCAGAATTCATGTATATCAGACTCATGAGTGAAGCTACTATTGATTATTCACGTTTCAGAGAAGCGAACATTCATGATATTGAAGCCCATACTTGATAATCACAAACACTTTCTGAAGATATCAGTGCTCTGAATGAAGCCCTAATACTGAACAAAGCTATAGATGTGAATAAAACTAAATGTGAGATTTAGAGTATTGCTCGTTTCGTACAATAATAAAACATAAAGAACAATTTATATTCATAGTAACCAACCATTAGATAAGTAAATAAAATAAGTTACAAACCAGAATCACAGTTTTTCTACTTAAAAAATAGCTCAAACAAATTCATTTCAGAGTTTAACTAACTTTATTGCAATCAGAAAGAAGAAAATCTGCTCAACATTATATTATGATTAAGTGAAGCACATTTTTGCATAGATTCAAACATTACATTTGTATCCTTGACATCACACATCAATTTCTTATATTAAACTTAAGATATTTTTAAAAATAGTTACACAAGTTATTTTTAGTTAACAATTACACAAATAGCAGATTTAAATCTTATAATATTATGCTTTAATCACATTAAATAATGTATTAAATTCAATGCATTGATTCTAGTTTTACCAGATTTTAGATAACATCTATTATTCTATTGTATCGTTTGCATTGTCACTAAAATCGATTCTATTTTAAATATAAATGAACTGCAACTCTAAAGTCACTTCAGGTTTTTGTGTGAATTCACTAGAATTGTGTATTTTTTCCAATATTGAATGAGTCTATACGTCGTTTAACAATTCTGTCAAAATCTAATGAATGATTTGATTTTCTAACAATTTTCTAAAAGTCACACACAATATGCGCAAAATATAATACATCTGCAAACCTATGAATTATAATTAATTGAATTTTAGACACAAAACTCAAACATTTATATCCATGTGCTTATGACTGTCATAATAATAAATTTGATGGTAATGATAAACAGTATCGCACAATGAATTCTTAATCGAAATTTTGCACAATCTGGAGCTGCTTTGTATAAGTGAAACCATTTCACAAACTTTTTAATTGCAATGCCATTCAAAGTTGAGTTGAAATTTAAAAAACTATTTATTGAAAAGTTGAAGCTTATTTGTGGGTCACTCTTCTTGATAACTTATAGCTAAACTATTTTTTCCTTTTTATAAACTTTGGAATCAATCAATTTTTTCACACTATAGATAATATTTTCAAAGCATTTTCAAGTAGAATTTAATTAATTTTTGCAATGAATACCGATATGAAGATAATTTGTTGAACATAATCGATCAAAATGTTGACCTGAATTTGCTCACAGATTTTTCGTTACATTTGAAGTTATTCTCAAAACAAGATGAAAATTCAACTCTAAACAAATAGAATATGACTTTATGTTTTAGTGAATTGGATAAAGATTTGATGTGTATTTAATAGATGTGGAACCGCAGCTCAATTTTGAATATGATCTGTAAACTGAGATGTCCTTATTTTTCAGATGCTATAGAACTTGACTTGACTATTGATTTGCGTTTAAAATTAAGTCTATCTCTAGCATATGTTCAGATAGAAACCCATTACATGTCTTCTTCTGATAGATATGAATTATCACAATAAATCAAAATTCAGATAAAGTCTTATTGAAATTGTATTTTTAATCATTTTAAGACTAACTTTTGCCGACTCGACGGAATTTTTACACTTGAAGTTCACTACAATGGTTTGTGTGAACTCACATCCAATGATACTAATAGTGATAGCAATTCAATCATCACACACATCATGTTAGGGATACTAAACAGATAACTCACATTCAATAAGTTTTTGAAGCCAAGAAAAGCCATCAAAGCAGAAATGAATAATTGCCTCTCAAATAAGTTTTAGATTATTCACACGTTTTTATCAGTCAACTCAAGATTTCTATTATTCTTTGCAAATTCAAGGCCCACATGAGCATTGCATATAAAACAGATTCTTTATTAAAATGTCAGCTCTTAATTCATAAAAATTTTCTAAAATTCATTTTGAATTTGATGAATAGTTTAAATGCAAAAGCCTATCATCAAGTTTAAGCTCATATTCTTTAGACTTGAGATTTTTAATAAATTTTGCAAAACCTAAATTTGAATATTTATGTATTTATTAAAAGAAAAAAATTCAATCAAAAATTGACTTGTTTTATGATAGGAAATGGTTTTTGATGTTTGTTTTCTTTCTTGTTTCGTAAAGAAAAACTCATTTTGATTGCTATTGAATTTTTTATTAGTTGAGGACATGTTACGTAATGGGAATGTTTTTTCTAATAATGATAAATTATGTTTTGAGGACATTCATATCTTCCTAATTCTAAATCTAATTTATTAATAACTCATTCAAATAAACCTTTGCCATATTTAGGGGAAAAATTAATTCATGGAATTAAGCTTTTGTTACTACTGAACAAATTTTTGCATCTAAAATCAACTCCAAAACTTTAATTAATCAATTAATCTTTTCAAAATTTTGTCATATAATAAGAGTTTAATTCTATACAAATTCATATTTAATGCTTTGGAATTGAGTAGAGATACGCCTTAGAGAACAAAGACTAATGAAATATAAATTGTAAGTCAGTATTTTCAGAGTATATTCAGAGTTATATAAGTTATTTGAAAGTACTGAAACTGCACTGAAAAAATAGATTAAATTTTTGTTGCTAATGTGGGATCATTTTTTTGTACTCAATTTTCTCATCAAATAATTTGTATTATTATAAAGTATTGGATTTAAACTCAAATTTCACAACTATAATAACTACAATAGCTCTAACTTCAAATTTTTTATAATTCAGTCATCAATGTATTTCAAAATATAAGTAGAGTTGAGTATCGGGTCTCGAGACTTGAGTATACAAAATTTGAAGGAGTATTCGTTTCATACCTTTCAAAATGTACTCTTTTCGAGTCTTCAAATATGAGAGGTTTAAGTCTTAAGAAAGCAAAAAAATATAGTATTAGTCATAAAACATTCAAATTATCTAATCTATTATCTGATTGAAATCTTCATTCAAAAACTTGAGTCTATTATTGAATTGGATTTGGATTTCAAATACAAACAATAAAAAGTTTGTTAAAGTTTAAACAAAAAAATATGAATTACTATCTCTTAACTCTCAATCTTGAATAAATTTCATCAATAGTATGATAAGAGTTGAGTTAATGAAAATTTTAAGTGAAAATATTGATTACTTAGTTATAAATATCGAATAAATGTTTCTTATTTAAAGACGTGGAAAGAGTAGATTTTGAGGAAATTGAAACATTTATAAATAAGAGTTTAACCCATAATATAGAATACCACTAATTCTATTCAATACTAAGATTGCAACTTTTCAGTTAAATTATTAAGTTTTATGCTTAGAACATAAACTTACAAATTTTATAACAATAGGTTAATATCTGTATTCAGCCATTCATAAAACAAAGCTAAAGTTTGGATAACAAGTCTTCATTATCTTGATGTTATACTTGTATTGAACATAAATTCGAGTTTTATTTCAATTTTTGGAGCACTTCGAAGTGTCATAACCCTGTTTTACTATCTCAACAGTCGATTCAGCCCTGTATGCAATAATGATCTACTTTGAAGTACTGATTTTACAAGTTTTTCGTGAATTTGAATTGAATGAAAAATGAGTTGAAGCCATGTGAAAGTGAATAAACAAGACTGATTCAGCAAAATAGTATTGGAACTCGCTATCTGTCCAAACAAAATGCAACTAATCTTGAATAGTTTTGCTTTTAAAACTCACATAATCTCATTGAACTTGATTCCATATAAATTTATTCATTTCACACATTCAAATTGAATTCTATTTCTTTTGGGTTTAGTTTATTTCAAGTTTGAAAAGGAATAATTACTTTTAGAGTTAGTTATTTGATAAGAGAACTCGATTGTTGGAGGAATTTATTTGAAGTTTTATTGTTTCAGAAATGAGCTTAATATTGCATCTGTTAGGGTCACGTATTTTAGTCCCTAGGGATAGCTTTGATATTTAATAAATGATGTGTACAATATCTATTCTTCAAAGAGAAATCAAGTCTTTATTTATAGATATTTTCATTAATTCATTCAATTCAACTTATTTGGGTTTGAGTTGATTTTCAAGTTTCAAAATTGGATCATTTTTTGAGAATAAAATAACTCAGGGAATGACATTTCGAAGGGAAGCCCAATTTTTATAATAAATAACAGCAAATACTTCAAGAGAAATAAGTTTCCTCTAAATGTCAGTATAAGTTATTTCCCTCTAAAAATAAGTCATAAGAAAATCTAAAATTTTTAGTTTTGATTTAAGAATGATTTTAATGAATAAAATAATTTTTGTAATTTAAAGTTGACTAATATTTGTTTCTTAATGAAATTGATTGAAGAATAAAAAGATATAAATATATTTAAATATGAATTTTGAAATTTTGATATACATAGAGTAATATACAGTACTTTTGCACAGAAAATGATGCACTGGCTTAAAGTGAAATATTCGAAATAAGGGCAGTGAAATAGGAAGGGCAATAGAGAGCAATACTATGGTCTTGAATGGTGGTTCGCATGCTCTATAGAGCTCCTCTCTCTTCTCTCTCTTTCTTTATAGATTGATCTCTCTTTGCATTAGATCATGTCATGGCTTCTAGAGCTAAGGCGATAGACGAGATGCTGCCGCCGCCGCATCTTTCAAGCCTAGTTATCTTAACTAACTAGTAGTTTGATGTGCTTCACACGATTCAATGCTCAACAAATTTCACTAAACACAATTGACTTTATTTGAATGCCAGTGCTTTACTATACGATTAGTGATTCTAGTTATTTGATGCTGAGTTTAACCAAATGTCTCAATGCTTGCAATTGGTATTGTTTATGACATTACATATATTGTTCGTCAATAGTAATAGTAAATCACATCCAACACATGGTAAGTATTCTCTATTGTTAGTTATAATCTTTAATTATGTTTAGATTTAGTTCTATCGTATGATTCGCTGAAATAGACTGAATGTTTTGATTTTCTTCTGAATGACAGCAAAATATGCTTAATGTCAATGACAGAAGAGACACAAATGCAGCGCAATATCCAATAGAGCCATAATGCATAAGACTTTGTTTGTCTCAAAAGAAAGCAAGAAAAATATCCATCTCTTATGTGATATAGCATTTGAAGAGTTCAATGAGATATAGCAGCAAAATAAATGCCTTTACATTTATAGTAACCTATGATAATGTATAGTAAAAACATTTTAGTACTGAGTTTTGCCTCTCTTTTTAGCGTTGGCTTCTTTCTAGTGTTTAAATGTTGTGGTATTCATGCAGAAACATTCTATGAACTTCTTTCTCTCTTTATTTTACTTCTTTTTTATTTTATTTTATATCATGTGTTTATCTAAGAGCTCACTTCCTATTCTTTTGTTGAATACCAAATTATGTTTCGTTACGTTATTTTAATGCAAAGTTTTTCGACAAACACAAGATGGAAATTAAAACAATAAAGCAGTTTATATACAGAAAGAGTTAGCATTTTGGCCAAAGAGCTTCATCAAAAATTCAGTATTAATGTGAAATATGTTCAAACACACAGAAATATTCCCCAAAAGTCCCTTAACTTATTAGAAAAGCTCTAAATTCCATACATATTCTCATATGAGATGTTTTCTGAATTTTCTCTTTTAATACAGGGTTTCTTTAAAAGATCCGCTGAAGAATGGAAAAAATTATTTGTGCTATAAGAGCAACAATTGAATTGAATAGAAAAATAATAATTACTCTCATGTTTTTACTTGTTCTCATTCAACATTTAACTGCAATCGGTAAGTGATATAAAGTGAAACATTGGGGGAAAAGTGGGATCAAATGAATGTTAAATTAAGAATACAAGCACTACTACATGGCACAAATAGTGTTGGGGTGTATTGCCATAGTTTCCCCTCAAGACAAATTGTGTGGCCAAATAGAGAATGCAATTGCTATGTGTTGACATACCATGCGATGGACTGCATTCTATTGCCCTTTTCTATACATATATTCTATGTTAATTGCACTAAAGTATCATTTAAGGAGCAAAACCAATCCTCGGCCAACATATTTTGTCAGCTCTAAATGTGTTGAGAGAGAAACTGAGAATTTTTTATTTCTATCATGAGATAAGATAAACAACAGAGTAATTCATGGCTGGTTCAAGAGATGGTGAAATAAGAGCAAAGTTTACTCCTTTTTCATCAAAGGTAACCTATTATTGAATTGAACGTCTTTTGTAAGTTATAACAGTTCTATCCTGACAGCCATTCACTAACTTATATGCAATGCATTGTCTTTTCTTCAGTCTTGACGCTAACAATACAACAAACATAGAGAACACATACACACACTTTGCTATCCCTTATACCCAATCGATAAGAGGGCAATCAAATCTTGACGTTATATTTCTTCAGCAGAATCTCAACCAAATCTCATATAAAAGTGTATGAAATGACTAAAGTAACACTTCTTTCGTTGGCATATACTTTATGTTTTTCTTAACTCACTAATTATAGTGTTTTTGTTAAACTTTTTTTTTGCCAAAACTCAGTTGAGATCAAAATTATATAGAAATTTACTGACTGTCATGTTTTCGTGAGTTCTATGTATTTTTCTTCTCGATTTAAAAGAGTAGAAGATTTTCATTTAATTATATTCATTCACTTGAAGAATACTTGGAATATATAATTAAATACAAGTGCATGAAATTTAATTGCGATTAATTTAATTGATTTACATGTGAAAAGGAGTTGATAGAGAAGAGAAATCAATAAATTAATTTAAAGCAGAGTTTGGTAACATGTCTGAAAAATACAAATATTGAGTTATTTGCGAATATAAATGAATGAATTGATTGCGTGAAAGCTGTAGAGAAGTATTGAATATAATGCAATAGCAAAGAGGCATAAAATTGAAGATAGAAAGTGAGGGAATGCTATGAAGCGGACATGCATTTGCCTAGATACGTTATTTTTGCACTGAATTTCGATCGTTCGCTGCATTTCCTTTAGTGATTCTCTCTCTCTCTCTTTCACGTCCTCCTAATTTTTTCTCTCGTTTTGCTCATGCACTGAAATGATGGAATCGTAGCATTCTCTCAGATGTACTGCACTTAAACTTTCTGTATTCTCTAACTTAGTTGCTCTCATTATACCTGAATATATTCTGTATCAAATTAGAGATCATTAATCAGTTATATATTGCTTGTTATTCTCAGTTTGAAGCATAACAGATGTTAATACAGTTTAAGTTGTATTTAATCTTTGATTTGTTGTCAATCACCTGAAGATTCATAGCTAACTATGATATTGTTAGTCGTTGCCGTCGGATTCACTCTCATTTTACTTGTAGTGTTTGTGATTGTAATAATATCCCAATATGTGACTTGAAATATTATTTCAGCATTTTATGCAACAGTTTGTATAATGAGGTCATTACATCGAGTCCATTCACTTACCGCCAAATAAATTGGCAAAACTTTTCCTCATTTTTGTGCCATTCCATCAACTTTATTATTTAGCGAAATAACAATCATATTGTCTTTACGTGTTTTGGTCCAAATTTGAAGCCAATCTTACACAATAAATCTCACTCTAGAGGTACACTATAATCGATTGTTATATTTAATTTCCTTTAAGTTTTTACACTCTATATAAATAAATTATATTGATTTATAACATGACATAATAAAGCAATAATTGCTAATAAGGAATCAGTTTTCTGAAGATAAAAATGTGATTAAATAGTTTTTGTCTTTGCTCGAGTAAGTTATTAACTTTAACAAAGTCTAAGCAGACTGTATGACAACTTGGTTTAATAGTGGTCTAAATTATGTCTTATCGATTTGACTTATTTATAGATTTTATAAAAGGATTGACTTCTTTGTTAGCTTCAGTTATTAAAGTAGCTGTGAGTGATTGCGTCGCATTATTATTTTATTGATCTTTCTCTCACGAAATTCTATTTTAGTCTATCTTTCTCTATAAGAGTAAAATCATTTGAGAATATTGAAAATAGAAAAGCTGCTAAAATCTTTCATATATACTATCGTATCATGTATTGATTGATCACATTGTTTTGAATCGTTTTCAAAGCAGTGCCGTAGCCATCTCTCGGGGCTATAACTTCAAACTGAGGGAGACTCCCATCGACTCTTGAGAACTCTATCTTCAAAATTAATCTATTGAACTGTGGGTGTGCTACAAATCCATAGCTGACTACCGATCTGGACGCTAAACTAACGAATATATTATTTTGTGCAAATCCTATTCAAATATTAACTCCGAAAAGGCGTTGATTATCGATGCTCTAATCGATCATTATATCACTATTCTTTAATTTTACTCACTTTAATAATCATAAATTCATAAGTTATAAAATTAGTTTTTGAATAATTGGCTCATTCATTACTCAAATATACAGGAATGACTATAACTTCTAGTTATGACAGGAATGCCTGTATATATATATATCTCTCTGTCTCTCTCTGTCTCTCTCTGTCTCTCTCTGTCTCTCTCTCTCTCTGTCTCTCTCGTCTCTTTCTCTCGCTTTCTCTTTCCATCCATTTTGATGCCATTGAATTGAATACATCCTAATGGCTGTAAATGCATTCTTCCTTTATTTTGTGCAATTCAGCGTTTGCTAAATAAGGAAAAGTTGGGTTTAATGTAGAGAAAATATAGAAAGAAAATATCCATACTTACAATTCATTCCTTTAGCTTTAAGTGCAATTATTCAAACTCAAAACTAGCTTCATCTTCAAACTCGTCAAATAGTAAAACTTATTTTAAAGTGGAATTTAAAAGAAAACGGAAATATACTTAAATCATTGCGAATAATCGATTCTTATCTTTATCATTAATTGAATAAAACTTGTTTATACTCTTTAAACTTAGTGAAAATAGCTATTTATTTAATGTTGATTCGAACGCATTGAATTCACTCTGGAATCGTCATCAGGAATTTAAACATATAAACAAAAATGAAGTGTATTTGAAATGAATTATAACAATAGTTAACAAGTTATGATTAATATTGTATCATAAAAGTATTTCTATCAGTTTCATCAAACTTAAAATTCATAGATCACAAAATGTGATTCAAAATTAAATAGTAAACTTAAAAAACTAATTTTGTACGGATATGGATATAAAATGTGAGTGTATGACATCTCTTCCATCCAAAATTAACGTCTTTGATCAACTCAATTAGAAATTAGAAGCAAAACATATCTGTTAGTTGTTTCATATCATGGATTTGAGATCAATCATAACTGATTCATTAGTCAATCCTTTCTGTACACTTTTATCAGTATTTATTCTCTCATTACGTGAATGAACTGGATATTAATATCTAATTGTTGTACCAAATTATTCAAACATTTATCAAATCAGATTCTTGTTAACGAAAATATTTAAATTAAATTTTTTTAAAATCAATCATTGAATATATTTGAATATTTAATTTACTAAAGGAACATAAAAAATACTTTTCTTAAAGAAAATAAACTTTTTTAAGCATTGGATGCCAGGAACTAAAATTTATTTATATAACTAATGATTTATGAAGTATTCTGAAAATATAATTGAAAGAATTTAAACATAAGGTTTATAATAATGATTATATAGCAGAGTGTTTTCTAAATCTTGAAATATTGAGTAGTATTAGATTTTCTTTTGAAAATGATTTTTTTGCAAAGAATGTGTTCGTCAATCAAATTCATATCTGTAAGACTTAGTTTGAATGAAAATCGAATATTTCTTTGCACAACTATTGTTCTCACAGGAAAACACACAAGTTTAGACTTGAATACGATTATGGTTTGAGCTATAATACAAAACACACACAAAGACTAAATATTGAAGTTAAGTTCCTCAAGTCATTGTAATTTAGCGTTTTTGGTTGAATAGTTCCTCTGGGGGTCGAATGCCGTTTATAATACTTCGAGAAAAAACCTTTTATTATCTTAAGGATATCTTTTCGGTGAAACAATAGATAAGTAGACGAAGAAGATTATTTGGCTCTTCTTAGAATCTAATCTAATGGTATTTGAAATTAATTATCATAAACAGGATATGAAACAGATTCCTTACAGTCGAGAAGGAATCAGTCGATTATGGACTCAAAATCAGTCTTTCGTCCCAAATATTATGAGACAATTTTTACTTCTAAGAGGACTTAAATCTAATCATTTTATATCATTAGGTCAAAGTTGAATCTCAAACCTTCAAAAAATGAAATGTGTCCAAAGTTTGAAAATTCACACAAAATGAAAAATGACAATATTTGAGAGGAAAATAAGGAAAAAATCAGTACAAAATATCTAATCTATTGTTTTAAGTTAAGAGGGAAGGATGGCCTAGAGGTTAAGCGCTTCCGCTTGATCGCTGTATCATTGGTCCACGCCCCGGATCATCCGCGATGTTCTGACCACATCCCATAACCTCTACGGCTCATAGCATTTGGCCTCTCTCTGCAAGCCAGTGGTTAGAGGTGGTCTTCGACACCCACGATCTATAATAATATCGGTAAAAGAGGACGTTAAACCAGAAATGTCACGTTATGTTATCGTTTTAAGTTCAATTTTTTTATCTATGTTACCCTTCGTGAAACTCCAAAATTTTTATTTCAAATTATCTGAAAATAAGTTTTTATATCTTCAAAAATAACCTTAACAATAACCTCAACAATATTTGGTCGACTATAATCGAAAAACGTGCTTAAATCAAGTTTGTAACTATTTTTCAAATATCAAATAATTTTCAATCGTATGTATCCCTCATGAAGACTTTATAAGAAGTCGAAAGCGTTTGGATTCAAATATCTATAAATTATAAATTTTATATTTATTTTATAATTAAAAGCTTTTCACTAAGTATTAAGAGTTTAATATTTGATTTAAAAATATAAGTTTTTATAATTATCAGAAGAAATGACGAGGTTAGGTCAGGTTAGGTTAGGTTAGGTTAGTGGAGGATTATATATTTTGATGATTTTCAGATCACAAAATTTTGAGCATCAAAAACAAAATCATTGAGCCTTTAAAATTCGGGTTTATTTCATAGAGAAGAAGATTCATGTTTATTCTCATTTACAGAGGTTTTAGTGCTTTTTCAAATTAAAAAATATATTTATAAGTTTAAATATATCTGACTCAAGCTATCCTGAGATTTGTTGGAGAATTGGAAATACCTGTACCAACTCTTACTATGAGTTTTAATCGATTAATTTAATCTTTTAAGTCCTATTCCAAATGGAAACTTTAACATTTCGTTCTTTAAGAACCTCTACTCTGAAAATAGAAAATTCAGTTAATTTTCTGAAACTTTTCAATAAAGAACACTATTGTACACTCGATTCCATTGTATGTTTTCGTCTAAATCGAAACTTAATGATTGAAAATGTTAAGGATGAGAGGCATTGGAACCGAAGGCATTCAGGCCGGAAACTCTCTTTTCCTGAAGTTGAAAAATTGAAACTAGAAAATAAAAAATTTGAGATGAATAGTAAATCTCTTTCGTATAGTCATTTAAAAAGCTAGAGCTTTGCAAAACCCAAACATTTCTATCCCTACACTTGCAAAGATCAATGCGATCTCTATTTTAAATATTGTATTTATTTTGAATATAAACCTGTTTATAACTATAAAACTGATATTTCTCTAGAATATATCAATAAAAACCAACGGATATATCAGCTGAAAAGGGGTTTCTATTCTCCAACCAAAGGTTTATGAAAATACTCATGCCTTCGGTTGAAATGCGATGAATAAAGAATAACAAAAGTAAAGAAAAATATAAGAATGAGAAAAAGGTGTTGTCATAAATCATTTATTGTAGAACTTTATCCTGTTTTGTCCTGTTATACAAAATCAATTGCAATGGAGCGGATTCTCTGTTCTGTCTGAAAAGAAGTTTATCTTTAGTGAAATGTTTTCGCAGAATGACTGTGACTGCAGAGTAAAAGTGGCAGACACTCTACTATAGACCGTTAGCTCCCAAATCAGTCGCGATTCTCACTAAAATTTATCATTTCGAAAGAATTTCAGGACAGATCAGCTGTTACCACATTAGAGAAATATGGAATAAGTGTATATTTCTAAAGAGAAAGTCATTCCGATATAAAAGCTCGCAGTAATAGAGAATAGGAGAACGAAAATACCGTAAAGTGATGTGAAGATGTGAACGAAAATACTTACCCTTATGTCAAAAACAGTTGAATAGAGCACAAAAAGGCACGACTAAAAGATGCAGTCATTGAGTGTTATCTTTTATGGTTATTTCATATTGTTTCTATGGTTACGAAATTAAACTATACCTTAGATGCAACTTTTGGATCTGAAGAGTGAAGTGTTAATATTAAAG
>JAQFZT010001828.1:0-13509 GCA_034696325.1 Camisiidae sp. | reverse complement strand
ATTCAAGTGTTGAGGATTTGCTTCACGGTTAATGTTTCAATAATATTAAGCGGCAGTTCATCCAAGTAATGCTCAAATATTGATAGTATAGTTATTTTCTCGGTGACCATCGGGTATTGGGAACTAAGTGTGTTCGGGGTATTTAGAAATCAAGAGAGGTGTCACCTCATCAATCCGAACCGAACGAGTATACAGTAGACGGGTTAGGGTGACGATTTTTTTTGTTATATTAGGTTAGTTTAGGTTGGGTAAATTTTTTTAGTTTAAATATATGAAAAATTTAGTTAGGTAATATCCGAGCCGGCTTTGGATGTCGGCGCCAAGGAGGAAGGCACAAGAACCTATTTTTTCAATTTAAGTGAAAGTTTAGGTATGGTTTTCCAAGAATAGAAGGATGCTAGTAAGTCAAAAGATATGTCATTCAACTTCGTTTAGTAATTAGACACGAATAGCAATCTCGATTTTTTATTCAGGGAGTTAGTTTTTCGGCCTGGGTTTGGGTTTAAGGGGTTGGGATAAGTTCGATTTTAACGGTTTAAGGGGGCTAGATAGTCAAAGGTGTCATCTGATTCCCACCTCCAGTAGTGACCATTTTCTCTATAATTGAAATAATTTTTATGTTTAGAAAATAAGAGACAAAGATCAACACATAAAAGGTTTTTGGAGAATTTTACAAAAAAAATATTTGATTCAAAAGTTGAAGTTAAATTTAATGTTTTTTATTATTTGAATTAATAAATAGGAAACCGATGTTTATTAAATTATTTTATTTGTTGAGCTTTTGCGAGGACACCGACATTTTATTCTAACAAATTTTCTTTATTTATTCTTTTAATTTTTCTTAATTGATGAGTTTCTAGTAGAAAGAGAAACACTTTAAGAACAAACTTGTAGAGTAGAAGTATATACTAAAGTAAATTTCAAAATGAAATGCAATGAATCACAGATTTTGTTTTTTAAAATTTAAATTAAAATTTAAATTTAAATACAATTTCAAACAGATTGAATGTTTCTTTAACTAATAACATGTTACATATTGCTTTTTGACGAATAAAATAATCAAGTTTTAATTTGTTATAAGCATTATACTGTATATTATAACGTTCCCTCTAGATCAACGATTCTTAAACTTTTTTCTCAAGTCAAATAGATTCTCATTAATTTATAAAATTGAAAGCAATATTCAGAAAACTCATATTTCTATATTAAAACAACCATTAAATACTAATTATTTCATTAAATAAACAAATTAATAACTGATGAATTGCTATGTTAAGGCTATGATAAATTAGAATAATATTTTATTAATCCTCGATTTTGTTAATGAGTTTCTCCGGCCTCTTCGTCTTAACAAAATCGAGGACTTACTGTAACACAATTAATCGATTTCATATTCCTAAGAAAGAGAATCTTATTTTGAATAATCTTTAATTGTTTGTTCATAATTTATCTTCAAACCAAAATTGAATCTAGCATTAATATTGTATTAAATTCAAATTTTGCTCATTAGTGCAATTTTTCCAAAATTAATAAACATCATTAGTATTTTCCTCAGATTTCATAAAAATGTTGAGCACAATAAGTTTAATGAAAAAAAATATATGAGTTTTAGGGTACGGGCATTCAGGAGAGATGGAAGTGAATAATTTTCTTTACTGATATTTTTCTATCTTCACTTTTTACATTCATACCTGGTATGCGTGAGTTATTAAGAAAAGTTATGGTATTGGCATCATTAAAAGTTCTCAAATCTCAGATAGCTCGCTAAACATTTAAAAATTCAATATTTGTAATTAAATTATTTTATTTTTATGTTTTGCATAATATTTCATTATAAAACGTTAATTATATCATAGAGTTGCCCATATACAACATTTTAGCCAAAAAAACTCTTATATGAAGAGAGTATTATTTAACACCATTGATTGAATTTAATTGAATGGTAAAATTTATAAATTATAAAGTTTTTATTCCATCAATTAAGCACTTTAAGAATAATAAATATTAAGATATTAAATATAGTTTTTTTTGCATCAATTGAACACTTCATTAATAATGAGGGGTTGAGTTCAAGGATTCAAGTACAGGAGTTTGAGCTTAGGCATTAAAAGTTTTCACTTTGTTAGATTTTAATTTTTATGCAGGTGTTCAATTGTGAGATAGGGTTAGAAATATTTAAATCTCATACATACAAAATAATTGAAATAAATAATATTTTTCTTGATTTGCGTAACATGTCATAAACTTATAATTTTAGTCTTTGCAACTCATATTTGCAAAGGAAAAAGATTGGACACTCTTTAAAAGTGCAAATTTCTCCCAACAATTGGATAATCACTTGAAATGAATTTTCATTCCAACTCAAAAAATTGTTTGCTTTCATGAATTCTAAAATATGTTCACAAAGTAAAACTACGAATGTAGTGATTATAAAATTTAACTCTGTGCTCAAGTGAAATAAAAATTATAATAAATTATAAATACAGTCTGACTCCGATTATAGTAAACCCCGATTAAAGCAACCAATTTTTAGAGCCTCGACAAGTCCTGTGTTGATGTTAAAGTGATCAGATTATGGCAACTATATTTTAAAGCTCGGCCACTTCCTATAATTGGGGTCAGACTGTACTGTATTTATAAAGGCCACATCTGTCTACACTAAATGATACGTAAAGACTCATTATATGAATACTTATAACTCAACTTTAATTTGATTCGAAAAGGCTTTTGAGTATTATTGAGCTGATTAAGGGCTCTGATGCTGATAACTAAATTATAATCATTATTTCAATGTGGAAAATAAGTGACTCACTTTTAGTGATTCACTCGAGAATATGCACTATAAATTTTCATTAAAATATTAAATACTTAAGTTTCAACAGAGAAATTAAAATTCTATTTTTAATTTTAGATATGACTGAAAAAATGAAACATCTCCTGTACGGTCATTAAAAGAAGTATCGATGAAATTTGAAAGAGTTAGACTCATTTGTAATACAACTCTATTAAAAACTCTATTGCAAACGTGTTATACATGAAAGTATATATTTTAAATTCATTGATACTTCTTTTAATGACCGTACTGTATGACTTGAAAGTTAAGTTAAGTTTGAAAACTTGAAAAGTTAAGAGTTAAAAGTTAAGAGGGAAACAATATACTAAAAGTTATAAGAAGTGCATCACAAAAAAAAACACTTAATTTGATTACTTAAATGCTTCAAAATTAGACTTAAAATAAAAAAATTTGGAGCACTTCAAAATGTCAACAAGTAAGTTATGATTTTCGTTATGACCAGAAAAATCGAATTAAAAAGTTCAAGGATATATTTTGAAGTAGTTTTCGTTCAAAGCTATATGTACTAAATCTTATCTATCCAAAAAGACTCCTCCTTATTTAGCGCAAATTACAAACTAATCAAAAATAAACCAATCAGAATACTGCACCTCAAATTAGAGAGTTCTGATTGGTTTATTCTGGGTGTATTCGTAATTTGCGCTAAATTAGGAGGAGTCTTGTTGGATAGATAAGATTTAGTCCCTATATATATTAATCTTAAAGCTTGTATTCATTTATAACTTTGAGAACAATCCCTTCTGTGGGCCACACATGAGAGCATCTAAGAAATCATGGTTTCGATCAATCATTCATGTTCTCTATCAAAAGTATCTTTTTTTGGAATAAATTTTGTAAAAATATAATAGAATTTAAAATAAAAATGAAAAAAGGCTTTTTGCATTTTTATTTTAAATTTTATTATATTTTTACAAAATTTATTCCAAAAAAATAAGATTTTGATTTAATGTCAAAATTTCGAAAGAGTTAGTCAAAAAATATTAAATATTCAAACGATATAACTCTCAATTCCTTTACTTTAAAAGTAAAACATACAAATAATATTTAAATGGAATTCAAATTTTAAAGTGAATTTTTAACTCGTGATGAAACAGAATGAGCTAATAGGTTCGTATATCATGTCTATCTGTTTGTCTGTCTTTCCGTAGCCGACAATAAGATTAGAATTGTATTGCTGCAATTTAAAATTCTAAAAATTTCAGAAATTCTACAAAATTCAAGTATTAATTGTTTCAAAATTTATTAAAAACACAATTTACAGCTCAATTATCAATCAAACTCATCAACTATTGTGCTATCAATACAAGTCAGTCTTGTTTAATAAAAAAATTTATTACTTTATGCAATCCTATTATGAAATAAAAATTTCGAAAATAATAAAGTATAGGCCAGATATAGATCTTTATTTGAGATTTGAATCCCAGATATTCTGCGATCTGGGCCATCCACTTGGAACCTTTAATTATAATGTTTCGGTTTTGGACTTTATTTTTAAAACTTTTAAAGAAAGGACAATATATTGTTGTAATTATCTAAATCAGTGCAATAATTAAAGGCAAATTAGCTCATTTGTATTTTATTCGAGTTAATATAAAACTTTATCCTATTGCCATTCGTGTGTCACGCATTAAAAGAATTCCAATCAAAGCTACATTTAAAAACCATCAATAAAACTTGTGGCTGCACAATGAAGCGCATAGAAAGGCTTCGCATTAGATGCAGTTAAATTAATTAATTACTGGATTAGAAAAACCTCAGGGAATAGAAAATCTAAGCTAATGGAGATGCTATGAAGCATGATATGTCGAATTGTAAGTCTTAATGCCCTAACAATAGAAATAGTCTTGAGGTGTAGATGAGAATTGGTTGTAGTTTGAGAAATGCTGTAGTTTGAGAAATGGCTTTTTATCACTTGAATGTAGGAAAGTGTCATTATTACGAAATGGACAGCTCAATTGATGATTATATAAGCAGGGTGACCACCTCAAAAAAGTTCATTCCTGGAGATCCTGTTGCAAAGGGTGGAATAAGCACTTTTTGTAAGTAAACTCAGTTTATGTTCCGGGAGAGTCTATGTTAAAGTAAAAAATCAGTAAAATCTCTCCGGTAGTTCGTCTCCCGAATCCGGAATTCTCCCGGACGTTCAGGAGAGGTGGTCACCCTTTATATAAGTGATCAAAAATGGGATCAATACATAATTGTATCAACAGATGGCTTAGCAACGAAAATATGAGGGCAAAAAAGAGATAATCGTCGAGTAAAAATGTTCTCAAGCAAATTTTGAACGCCTAATATAACCTAAGAAATAAACACATTAGAATCGAAAAAAATCTACCCGAAGTTGATAAGGCGTAAAATTCCCATGATATGAGATAATAAAGATAACAATAAGGGATGAAACAAGGAACTATACGGGGGAAAAGATAATGTTGTTCATCATTTTTCATATTCACGGAATAAGGATTTTCCTAATTTATAATGATTGATTTCGAAAACCTTTTCTATTTTTTAAATAAGAGCTTTTTTGGCTACACCATGTTTCGCTCGCACCCTGTTTTTAATCTCCTCAATAACTAATTCCCAAAAAAATTATTCAATTTTCAAACTCAAAAGTTAACTAAAGCCAAAGATAACTTATTTCTTATAACATAATAAAATCATCAATCGTATTCAAACGTCCTATTCCAGCACGAAATGAGCGAACACAGATAATTCCCATGTGCAGGAGGTTGAAACTTTGTTGACCACCTAACCGGTCGATCGCGAAGAAAACCTTTTTGGTTTTCTCGCTGTGTTAACTTAACTTTTAAAATGAGAATTTCATTTCAAATCATTATATTTCAGCTAAAATAAGTTATCTTTGACTTTAGTTTACTTTTGAGTTTGAAAATGGGATAATTTTTTGGAATTAGTTATTGAGGGGATTAAAACAGGGTGCGGGCGAAACGTGCGCGGGCGAAACATGGTGCTTCCGCTATTTTAGAGATACACTATGACTAATTTCATTATTGGATAGTAAACTGTACTCTCAGTTCAATTTAGATGGCAGAAACCTCTAACTAAACATACCTATATATATATATATATGTAAATGCAATTATATAAGCATATTTAGTTAGAGATGTCTGCCGTCTATATTGATATGAGAGACAACTTTACAATCATTACTCTTTAAAAATGTTGAATCAATTTTTAAGATCGAAATTCAAAATATTTATATTATACAGAACATCTCACAACTTCTGGCCTTAGCATGTTAAGCCCGTTGGCCATCATCAACAAAAATACTCAAAAAATTTGTAATTTTTAAGCAATTTTTTCCAAGGAATGAAAGCTTGTTTTGCAAAAAGTAATTTTATATTTAAATATTTATTAAATTTGAATTTATCGGTTATAAAATTTATTGATAAATATTTGCTTTAGACGTATTTTTCCTAGTTTGCTGGGGGCAAAGTTTTACCCATTAGTTTATGTAACATAAAAACATGAGGGTATGATCAAAGAAAACTGTAGGATTCAAAAATCTTATTTAAGCTTAGAATATGAAATATAATTCATAAATATTGGATATTATTCAATAAAACTATAATGAAATGTTATGATTTAGCGGTTTTTTCATATTTCAAGTATATTTTGAAAAAATTCGGTTTTATCATAACTTTTATTCATCTTTGAGGCTACTGGAAAAATATAAACCTATAAAAAATAATTTGTAAAAATAATTTGACTTTTTTACCTTTTAAAGTGCTTTTGACTTGAATTTCCCAAAAGTTTTTACTTTTTAAGTGCTTTGATTTAATATTTTTATTAATAAAAAGTGCCACAGATCTAGTATGAATTGAATTTTTATTGACTGGAGGGTGAAACTTTGTGAATTGGGGACCAAGATACTTTTTCGACTCGACCTGTCGCACCCCCTATTCCGCATCACTATAAAGTTTGTATTGCTTTGCATCTACAACTATTATTTTTGTTTTGAAAAAGAGCCTTAATTTATAGGCCTTAAATGCAAAACAAGCTCATGTATTCGAGAGATCTATTATTAAAAATTCTGAACCCAAGTAACATAATTTTGTTGGATTTCAAACTTTCTGTTATCAATTTTTAATAAAACTTATATTTTTAGCTCAAAAAAATCTTCAATTATTGATTAGAATAAAAATTCAAATTTTATCCTAAGAAAGAAAGAGTTTAGTATCATTTCATACTGTATCGAAAAACGACTTATGTTCACGTTTTCTTAAAATATTGATAAGATTTGAAATCAAATGTTTTTATTAGATTTCATTACATTCAGACAAATTCTATTCTTAAGTTTAAGGACAAAGAATGAGCTCTGACATGATAACAAGTTTTCCCAACTTTATTAATAGATAAGAGTTTTGAGTTTTAAATCCAACAACATTTTGTGACTTGAATTCAAAGCTTTACATCTCAAATAATTAAATTTAGTTTTTAGACCTATACCTGAGGATAATTTTCTAAAACAGAACAATTAAACATACGTTTTGTCTTATCAACAATTCAAAGGTAGAAGAAATCAAATATTTATATAACTGATGATTGCATTGAGAAGTTGTTGAAATTATTGCGAAATAAAACTTTTTGAAAAGTTTTCTTTGTCTTGATAACTATTTCTTACTTTTTTCTGGTTGTGGGCATTATTCAGATCTACTAAACATCGTCTTTATTTTAATGCTTTTAATGATTCAGTTTTATTTGATTCATATTTAAATTCTTTTAAATTATAACTTAAAGTTACCTTTAATTCCCTTAATTATATAAAACTGTCGCAAAACATTGATTCTGTTTTGTTTCCTTTTATAAGTTTTGAAACAATTAAAATTACTTTTCAATTACAAAGTGATATGTTTTGGTTCTTAACATGTTATTCAAACCCCGTTATAAGAATCTGTTTTGGGAACTGATTGTGTGTCTTAAGGTAAGGCTCATATCAGAATTCACTTAATTGCCTGAATAGCTGTTCCAGAGGCACGACTAAAGAAACGAAAGCCTCAAAAGTTACCAAAGGTAGGAATCCATGAGTCAGTTGTATGCAATGAGTGTAACAATCATTTAAGTTTGTGATTCTTAGCGCGCGTACGCTTTGGTTCTAATATATGGGATTCATTTGGGTTCTCTAGGGGTCCTCTAGGGTTGTGTAGTTGTAGCTAATCTGTATCAAAGCTATTAAAGGTTCTGAGGGAGTGTCGAGTTAATTATTACATATTTATTCATTTTAATCATTATTTATCACGAATGCTGTGAATAAATTTATCTTAAAATAGCACTGAAAATAAGAAATTGCAAATAAATGCTTTTGAAAACTGATGAGATTATACTAGATCTGAAGATACTCGACAACAAAAGCACGAAAACATTAGTCATTTCTATTAATGATTTGTTTGTAAATGTGTGCAATATTTGCAAACCAAAACTAGTTTCCAATCGAGAGAAAGTTCTAATCAAGAAAAAAGTAAGAAATATTCACTTAATTTACACAACGAAAAAAGTGTGAATGAAATTATATTTGTCTTGTTTATGTGCACTCAAATCTGTTGTACTGGACAGCGTTGAATCTAAAGCAATTAAAATGTAAAATATCATTAACTCTGATCAATCAAATCATACTATTCATGAAATATATAACTATTTTTCCCGAAATCTCAGGCCCCAATAACTTCATACGACCCTAAATACATCACTTGTAAATATCAACCGAAATAAGCATTAAACCTATTATCCACATATCAATAGTTCCTGTGGTAATTGTTAAAACTATTGCTTTAAAAAGTTGAAAATTAATCATTTTTGTCGTAATTATTACAGACAATCATTAATTTGCTCGCATTTATAATGATTTGGCAGAAGTTGTGTTAATTTTTCTCTCATTCGAAGACAAATTTGGTTTTAAATGCTTTTCAAATCAATTTCAAAGAGCTATTTCTGTCAAACGATATCTATTAGAAATCAATTTTTAATTCGTGGGAATAAAAGCAGTTTAAATAAATTATTAATTGATAATGGAATAGGTTTCAATGCATTTAAGAGTGCGTTAAAAAAATTCAAGGCAATGTTAGTAAAGATATGAAAATCTGATGATAGCGTTTCTGTTGATAAAATGGGGAATATTGAACAGGTTGTATGATGGGTAACGTCCAACATAATCATCTTACTACTTTTTTAAATTTTCTCTCAACTCAAATGAACTTTTTCTCAACTAAATAATTATTTCACATAAGATTTAAAAATATTGAGTTAGGTAGTTTTTCCTTCATATTTATGTTAAGGCTCTAGTCTGTTATGTGCCTTTATAGAAGAGTCAACATTTTCATGAGTCTAATTTAAAAAATTTGTGTTATTACTAAATGTCAATATTTGCAATCTACTTGTTAGGACACTAAGCAATAAAAGTGAAGGTTTCCTACATGAAAACATTGTTCCCAAAACTTCGATTATTTACTTTTGAATGACTAAAGCATAGTTGAGAATTTGATGGTTTTAATTGCATTTTAAAAGTAAAAAAGTAAGGGCCAGCCGGGTTCCAAATTATATAGTTAATTCTGATTTTAACCAAAGTCTGTCCATATCTTATAGATCATCAAACATATGAAGCGTTTTAAAATGAATAGATGTTTCGGGTATCACAGAGTTCACTTATGTAGTTATGAATAATAATGATTTTTTTGCGGATACATATAATTAAGTCATCTTTTCTGTTTTATTATTTCTATTTTTCACTATATTTTTTCATTTAACAAAGTTAGTGTATAATTATTTCGGTCGCAATAGTTTTATAAAAATCGTATTTTATTTTCATTAAATTTTTAAAATTTTTCTATTGATCATATGCTTTATAAAAAATGTATCCCAACGTTCATATCAAGACAGACTTTTTCTAATTCAATCTTTATCTCATTCAATCATTTATACCAAATATTACAACTAGGAATTATCTTTACATAGTTTTAATCCCGAAATGACTGTCAGTTTACATAATCTTTAGAAAATTTCATAAGATTTAACAATTGATGCTTAAAATTATACTATTTTATGTTCTGGATTCCAGTTATGATTTCTTTCTTAGCAATAAGTTTGTAAATTAATGTCAAAACATAATTTCATTTGTAAGGTCACATAAACTTCTCTCTTTAATACAGTCTAACCCCGTTATAGTGAATCCGCTTATAGTAAACGATTGTTTCAGAACATATTACTCAATACAATAGAAATTCAGTACGTTTACAGTGAATGCCGGTTATAGTTGACGGTTTCGGTCGCACCCACCCATTCACTATAAGCGGGATGGATAAGAACTATTCACTGGATTAAATCAAAATTTCATCAAGTTTTAAAATGTCAAGTAATTTCAAATTTATTTGACGCAATTCAACTGATCAACAACAAAATTAAAAGCAAAAACATTTACCTTTATAAAGAGATGTTCCGATTATTCTTAACAAAAATTTGAAGTTGAAAAAAACATTTAAGTTCAAAGAATTTTGGGGTTTAACTATTTAGCAAAATATTCTTTCGTTTATTGAGAAGAAAAACTATATGATTAAAAGTTTGGCCAAATTTTCCAGAACGAATGATAAAGAAGTCGTAGAAAATTTTCTTTACTATAAACTAGTTTTCTGTAATCAAAAGAACATGCGCGAGCTTAACAAGTTTATTCGATGTATTTATTATCCGTTATTTTTCTTACCTTCTCATGAAACTTATATTTCGATTAAAAATTTACTATTAATTAAAAAGCACTCAAATTCATCAATTAAAACTTCAAATTTTATTTGGTTAACTCAATCAATTATTTATTATATATATATACATGGCTACATCTCGTTTGGTCTAATCTCACTTCGTCTAATCTCATTTCGTCTAAACTCACTTCGTCTAATCTGACTTCGTCTAAAACGAACCCTGTTTTCAATCCCCTAAATTGCTAATTCTCAAAAAAATTATCCCATTTTCAAACACGAAAATTAACTAAAACCTAAAGAAATTATAAATTTGTGAATTGAGGGAATTAATATATGAAATAACTTATATATTAATTTGTTTACTATTTGAAGACTATTTTACAAATCAAATACCAGAGCTATCCCTAAGGACCAAACTACTTGACCCGAACAGATTAAATGATATCAAAATAACTATTCGAACAATAAAACCTAAAATATATTTCATTCACTTTCATTCATATTGACTCACTTGTAAAATGGGTATTTCACATCTTAGAGTAATTCATTATTGCATTCAGGGCTCAATTCACTCTAAGGGTAGTAAAATAGGGGTTTAGACGAAATGAGATTAGACGAAGTGAGTTTAGACGAAATGAGATTAGACCAAACGAGGTGCTCCCGTTAAACATGTGTTGTTTATATGCTTAGAAGTGATACTCTATAAGAAATGGGCGGCTTTTGCTCATAGGCTATAATGGGTTATTGCAGACAATTTAAGTCATAAATACTGAAAATAAATGCCAAATAAATAGCAAAACTTTCTTATTTGCATACAAAGTTATATTTATTAATATCAATAGAAGACACAAAAGTATTCAGTTTCAAATATAATTTAAATTTTATTTAAAACAAAAAATTTTTTAGTAAATTAATTCTGTGTTGAATTTGAATAAATAAAACATCATTTAAAAGAATTATATAATGAAACTTTATGTTAAAATTTTATAATTGATTAAATTGATTCCTGAAAAACATTTTCCGAAAACTCTGTTTTTATAATGTGTTCTATTATTCAAAATCCATAACATATTCTTCATTGAGTTGTGATTGCAATCAATAGTAAAATTAACATTAATTGCATTCACTTTATTCTCTTCTAAAAAAGGTTTCAAAAAGTGTTCATTCAAAGGGAAAATGAAATTTATGTTCACGTTTTGTTGCATTAGTTTTATGTTAACTTTTCTTTTTGATCCTAAATATGATTTTTCGTCAAACTTCGTATTAATCAATTTATTTGCAGTGAATCTTATATTGAGTTCTTTAGCGTTCGGTATTTGAGTTGAAAATGCGAAGGCTCTTATTGAACCGATTCCTATATCTGAAAAATCAATTACTTCTAAATGTTATAACTCGTTAAAAGCATCGTTTCAATACGACTGTTTTGATCTATTGTAAAAAAAAAGTTTATTAGAGAAAAAGTTTATAATGAATTTTGTAGTAACACAAACCCGAGCATTTATTGAAGTAAATAAAACTTAGTTTTATTATTTTCATTCCTAACGATCTGAAGGCAAAGTGAGATATAATGATAAAATGATTTACTGGTAGTATTAAAGACTTTAATTGAGACAAATGTACGATTGAGTGAAACCCTTCTTTCCAAAAGTTTTCGGTTTTATTATTCAATTTAAAATAAAGTGTTTATATAGTACTTGAAGTGCCGGCGAATACGTGCGGATCAAAGCTTGTAATGGATTCGCAGTTAAGTATTTTGATATTTCTAAAGGATACGCCACCGAATAAATTGCTTTTCATTATTTTTGAGCCACATTTACTTATCTCTAAATTAGTAAATTTTCTCAAACTGTGGTGTAAACGATTCGTGAGATTCTTAAAAATTTTGATCAAACCATTACTTGCATTACATTTAATTGTTTGATTGGTTTCACTACATTCACATGAAGTCCAGTTCTTATACATTAATATTTTTTGTGGACATTTTCCACAATTGGTGTATAAAACAAAATTCATAACAATCAAAAGTAAATTAAAGCATATTTTCCACATAAAAGTCATAATTTTTTTATTAGCTTTTTCTTAACACAAAATTTTGATTATAATGTTGAGAATGAATTTGAGTGCAGATAATGTTAAGAGCTATAGCTATAGCGAACACATGGAGCTCAAGGATTCACATAAAGCACATTCTGTGGCAATTAATAACAGCATAACAGTTGAGTCAAAGTTGGATAATGGGTTGAGAAATGAGTGGCAGTCATTTGTGCAAAACAGTGGCGGATCTTTTAATACAAATGTTTCGAGTTTTGAGTTTAAAGGATGTCATTCAATAACTGTGACATTGAAATTTATTATAAAAATCTCATCAAATAAATGATGTGACTTAAAAATATATAATCCAATTTGAGCCGTTTTGTTTCCTAATCTTACTATTTTTGAAAAAACACTTTCACAATGAGACTAATTTTATAGTAAAGTTCAGTTCAATTTAGACGGCAGAAACCTCTAACTAAATATACTAATATATATCTATATGTAATTATATAAGCATATACAGTTAGAGGTGTCTGCCGTCTAAATTGATCTGAGAGACAACTTTACAGTCAAATAAAAATTTTGTTTTACAGTTGAGTCTATATGTTAAGAGCAAAATTGCAGTTACTTTTCTCAAGAATAGTACTGCTGTACGATTGAGTTTTTAAACTTAATTTTACCATAAAATGTATGACTTATTCAATTTGAAGTAATTTAATGCTAATCATAAGTGTTTGATATAAGTTTACTTCATTTCCAGATAACATAAGGGAACAAATATAATCAAAAGTCATGACTTTACAAAACTTTAGCCATAATTTATAACTTATAAATTATAAGCTTTTTCTTTACGCAAAGTTTTAATTATTATGTTGAATGAATGGGTAAAATGTTGTCATCTCTTCTTTGTTGTGAAAT
>JAQFZT010001827.1:0-13520 GCA_034696325.1 Camisiidae sp. | reverse complement strand
TCTTGTTTAAAATAGTCCACCACTACTTTTTGTAATTGTCTTTACTGAACTATTAACTTGTTTAAACGTGCAAAATAGATATAACTATAGCATAACTACTTTGAAAGTCATTAAAGCAACACTAAATCTCACATCAAATCCCGTAATGGAATCCTAACTTGAAACTTAATGATTAAACATTAGAAATTATAGGTTTCGAAGACTTTATGTAATTCAGTTTGAAGTAATACATGATTATTAATAATTTTATAGGTTTAGTGTAATTCCATATCTAAAGCTAATATAATTTTGCACATCTTTATACAAAGTTGAAATCGATTAAATAGTTGATACCTGTTTAACAGTTTGAAATGTATTGATTCTCATTTTAGGTATGGTTTAGTAACAGAAGAGCTAAATGGCGCCGACATCAAAGAATGTCTAACTCTAATAGTTCAAAGTACTCGTTGATGGGCTCTCGAGATTCTGGTGATTCTCCGACCGGAGACATGAATTCAAGAGATGATTCGTGTGCATCGCGTGATTCATTTGAAACTATATCATCGGAACGGAATCGCAGTAATCATAGTACGCCTCGAGGCTCACCATCACCTCAACCAAACTCAAAAAATAATTCATCGGCAGCAACACCTACTAGTCTTAATATTGGGGGTCAGAACTCAGCCTTTAAAAAAATTAAATAACCCTAAAATTTAGATTTAATACAGTAAACATTTTTCATGTGTATTAAAATTGAATTATTATTATATTAATATTTAATACTAACGCACTATTATTATAATATACTGTAAATATATTACACGTAATGATACTTTATTATATGACTGACATCAATACGACCTGAATATGAATAATAATAATAGCATTAACTTTTTGTTCAATTAAATAACTACAAAATATTTATTTAAATGCATATCAAATTGATTGTACTTTTCTATTTTCAAAGTGTTTTCATTCCTAAACTTTAATTCATTTTTTGCGAGTTAAACCCAATCTCATAGTGCTTTGTAATGAAAATTCAAATTTCAAATTTACTATAATTAGAATTCTATAAGTATTTATTAATTTGTTATTATAATAATAAGCTTCACATAATGACTACTGTATTAAATTAATAGTTACTAAACTTTTGAAACAAACCTCAACTCTTGTCATTTATTCGAGTTAATAGTAATAGTTCTGCATTTTTTATTATTGATATTTCATAAATTTTTGCATTTTGTTGATCAATAAATAAAAACAAAATCTCAATACATTATAAATTAATTGTATATAATTATTACAAATACATGAAGGCTAGAGATCCGAAAACTCACTATCACTGATGTTGGAGACCCAAGACTAGAAAACTTAACTTTTGAGACCCCATTTATTCTGCTATAACCTTAAAATAAATGGAATCTCTTTGATTGAAAGGTGAGTGATTACATAGGTTAACACTTTGCAAAATTGAATAATATAAGTTTAATAAATTTAATATTTTGTTTGAGAAAAAAATGTATACACTGTTTAGCTATTATTTAAATTAGTTGAAGCCGGTAATAATTGAGCTCTTATCTAAACAATTTCAATTATTCAAATATATTTTATAGGTTTTGCTGCAAATAAGTGTTCAGTCCTTTCAAATCATTATTAATCATTCATAAATCAAGACCTAATGAGTCGATATCTTACAGTACTGTACTTGCGCTCAAATTCATGTTTCATGATTCAGACTCGAGTTCTATTGTGATGTTTCTTACGAAATCATTTTTTAGGATTGAGTTAAGAATACAAACTTATATTAGTGAAGAACACGCACTCTAATAATGTTACTGTTGAAGAATTATAACAATACATATTGAAGATTATATTGAAAAGGACAACAATCAGTGATTGCAAAGCCTGGTCTTCCATCTCATTAAGTATATTATTAGTCTTAATCAATCAAATGAGTTGCAATTCTTAACTAAATTCAATTTTTATCGATATTCTCGATTACTTATTCAATGTTTTACTCAAGTTCGTGAGGAATAACTCAATTTTTAGATTTTTCTCAACAATATTCAGAATTCATTCATAAATGTTAATATTTGAATGGAACTGCCCTTTCATCGAATTACATTGAATTTGTATTAAGAAACTAACAATTTGGGACACTTTTCAGTTCAATTATTTGAACTTATCGTTAAGTAAAATGAAATATTGAATGATAAGTTCAAATAATTAAACTGAAGAAGTTTGACAAACGTTTTGGGTCTATTAACTCGAACTATTACATGATTTGCATTAAATAGATTGAAGGAAATGTTAAACATTTGAACATTACAAATTCAAATTCATTTATCCTTTATTACAGTTTGATTAAGACAATTTCAATGAAAATCACACTATTAAAGCATGTTCAATATAACCCTCAGATCATTGAATGTATACCGCCGTCTATTATGAGTCCATTGAAACAAATTTAAAGTTTAAACTTTTCATCTAATTTTTTAACCGCTACAATAGTATCGGGGAGTTTTGGAACTTTTTTTGGAAGTGAATCATTATTTTATTTGGTAATAAACTAGCATTAAAAACAGGTTTTAGTGAAATGCTTTCGGCTACTTTCGCCATCTCTCTCACTCTCTTCTCTGTCCACTTCATAACCTTTACTTTCACTTAAGAGTGCTATTTTGAGAGACTTTCTGCAAAACTAGTTATAAGCTGACCGAATAGTTCAACAATAGTTTGCAACTTATATGCAATCGAGCTATGAATCAATACGAAAAAAACTATGATTTTGTAAATTTGTTGACACCGATTCTCATTTCACTTTTTCTAATCGTTTTTGCAGTATTTGGATTCAAATCAAAATTCAATGGCAAAAGAAAAGGGTTTAGAGGTAAGAGAATTATTCAATAATTATCTTAAAATACTTTATTAAGTAATGAGTTATGAAGTGTTTAAAAATTGATTGAATTTTTGATTTTGAAAGAGTTTATTAAGAATGCAAAAACTTGTATGAATAAACTCATAAGTCTTAGATTTGCATTTATATGTTAACCTTAATTATATGTTTTAGACATAATCAAAGTATAGGTATTTAATTTGTAAACTTTATTTGGTTAATGCCACGAATGCTAAAAGTGGTCTAAACATATTTAGGCTTAACTTAGAATGAATGGTATGAAAAATTCTAAAAATGTTTACGCATCACAGTATACAATGATAAATAGAATGTTGTATAACCTAATGATAGAAAAACTGGTTTAAAGCGAGATTAACTATTGATTTCAGGTCCGCCGTCACCTCTTTCTCTTCCAATACTGGGACACATGCACTTACTTTCTAAATATCCAACTAATCCTTGGATGGGATTCAATGAAATCCGTGGAAAATATGGTAATATTGTATCATTGAAGTTGGGACAGTGCAAGACTGTGATGGTCTCATCGCCAGATGCCATGCGAGAAGTTCTTCTTGTTAAAGGAGATATATTTTGTGATAGGCCTTCATTCTACAGACATTCTCTCATTTTTGGTCGCGATAAAGAAAATTGTAAAGATATAATGTGATCTCCATATTCTATCTGTTGTAAAATTGATTTGTTCTCATAAATGCATATTATAATTGTTATGACTTTACACAGCACTAGCTCTTTGCAATTGGTCTGATTTACAGCGAGTTCGCCGGACAATGGCTCAGTCTGGTATTTTGCCACGATATGGCTCTATAGGATATAAACAACTTGCCAAATGCATAGAATCTGATGTTCAGTTAATGATAAATAACTTGTATAATAAACAGGAAGGCTATACTCTCACTAAAGAATATGTTCTTCTTTTTTGCGCAAACATATTTCTTAATTACTTATGTTCTCGAAAGTAAGTTTTTTACATTTTTCCAATCTTTTACAACTTTTCCAATCAAAATTAACCCTAACCTAACCTAATCAAAAAATATCCTTCATTCATAAGTTCATTTTTGTGTTTAATAATTATATGTATTAATCAGTTCAACATTTCAAAGCGTTCAAAAATCTTTCATATTTAAGAAGGTTTTTGGCCTCTTATTTAGATAATCTTTACATATTTGGTAGAAAATTGTGTTCAAATTTCAATCTTTACATAAAATTTCTGGGTTCGTAAAGTTCAAAATTGAGCAAAGCTTTTAAGTTAGAAGTTTTAAATCTTTTCCCTTTACGGAAGTTTGGATTCAAATTTATCAAAAGAGCAGCTCTTTTAGATGAAAAGTTCAGAAAATAGCAGATTTTCCTTTTGTTAAAGCAATTTTTTGAAAAAATTTCTGAACTAAAATGTGAAAATTTGTGCTTTCAAAAGTATAATTTTTTCTTTATATTGATCTTTCATTGAAAGCCATTTCTGAATTTTATCTTTCTATAGGCTTCCGGTTGAAGACAAAGATTTCGTGAAAGCAGTTTATAAATATGATTTCGTCTTCTATGATATAAACCAATGCTATGCAATTGACTTCATCCCTTATTTGTCTATTTTTGGATTCTGTAAAGATTACTTCAATACTATCGAAGAAACTGCAAATACTTTAAGGTATTTAAAAGTTGATTATTTTCCACCAGTGAATGATTTTGTATTTGAAACTTTTTGGAGAAGAGATTCCTGCAGTATTTCTTTTCCAAAAGGGTTCATTAATCATTTTAAGCCTAACCTAACCTAACCTAACCTTAAGCTTTGAGGACCACAAAATTAATAACTTAATAAAGTAGAAGAAATTCTAGTTGATTCAACAGAGTTTGTACATGAATAACCGATAATATCGTGTGCGAATCCTTACTCTAAAAAGTTATTATACAAAAACTCTCGAAGGCTTTAAGCAATTAAATCAAATTATTTGAGCGAAAATTTTTTGAGAGTGCGATGATTTAAAGATAGTTATTATCAAATATTGAAAGGGTTAAATTTAAGCTTTTGAGAAGAACTTTTTTGTTTGAAATGATGTTAAAGGGAAAAGTTTGCAGTATAAATCACTCATGTAGGGCTACCCCCAACTGCTCCTCCTTGGGAAAGACTAGTTTTTGGGAATAGTTAATCAGATGTCAAAATCACATGGAGATAACATTTTAAAATGAGCCTTAAGGCCAAACTAAGCTTTACGGTAACATGTCTTGAAACATACTGAGAGCCGTTTCACAGATGACTCTAAACCACGTCTGCTGATCGAATATTTTGCAATATATGGTTTCTGGTCTCAAACCAATTTACTGAATAAGCATTCCTACAAAAAGGCATAAGTCTTATACCTGGAAAGGTATCTTTCACGCCTTAATTCTCAAATGATTTAAACATGAGATTTAAATTTTCTCATGAGTTTTGCTCAAAGATAAAATCAATATAAATGCTCTTCGCTTTAAAACAAATTTAGAATATAAACATTATTCATTCAGAGCTTATATCGAAGCGGAAGTCGTAAATCCAAGACTTGAACAAATTGTAAAAGGAATCAAAACGAATGATCAAAATGAATCTAAAGATTTCATGGATTCAATATTAGAACACTATATAAGCAATCCATTGAAAATGAATTGGACTATTTGTATGTTTGAAATCGGAGACTTAATTGGAGGCCATTCAGCTGTAGGAAATCTTCTGATGCGATTGATTGGTCACTTGGCTCTCAATGAATCAGTTCAAGAAGATATGCTGATTGAAGCCAAAAACGCAATCAATAGCCAAACAGATAATGAGAAAAATATGATTACTTTAGAGCACAGACCACTTATGCCGTTAACTGAAGCCAGTATTCTTGAGACCTTACGATTAACTTCGTCTCCAATTGTACCACATGTCACAAATCAAGACACAACATTACAAGGTATACATATTTCACGATTCAAATTCAGTTATAAATAGAAAATACTAAAACTGTATTAGGATGAAATTTTTTTCTATTGCTATAATGCCACTAATCTTGCAAATTATGTTAATCAAATGGAATCCTTTTCAATTCCTTATATGTTAAATCCCAAAAAAATCTATTAAACTATTTTTTTCTGAAATCAAGCAAATATTTTACATAAATAATCAAATATAAATCCTGTACAGTATCTGCTTGTAAAAAATTCAGAAAAATAAAAGTTTAAGGTTATTTTTAAGATTAAATTTGTTGGCATCAAATTTGCTGACATTCATTCATATTTATTGATAAGAAGAGCTGATATTCCTAAAAATTGGTGAAAATTTCGAATAAGTCTAATAAGATCTAGTTTGTGTGGACAGGAATTTTACAAATATTTGTAAGAATGGCACACATTTTAAATGATATTTTATTTTTATTTAACTTGTAGGATATGATATAGAAAAAGGAACAATGATTTTGTTCAATACCTATCACTTAAACATGTCACCTGAGTTTTGGTCGGAACCATTAAAGTTCAATCCGTCGCGATTTTTGTCAACTAAAGGAAACAAGACTCGCGTATCAAAACCGGACCACTTTTTCCCGTTTTCTAGTGGAAGGCGTGCGTGTCTTGGATACAAAATGGTTAACACTATAGCCTTTACAGCAATCGCTAATTTGAATTTGCATTTCAAAATTTTTCCTCTAAATGATGATCAATGTACTGAAATTAGTCAGCAGTTGGCCCCAAAAGGATGTCTCGCTCTATCTGTAGACAACTGTTTCAAGGTTGCGCTCAATCCAAGGACAAACTCATTCTCAAGACACTAAATCTTTCTTAATGTCTACAAATGTATCATTTTTCCATTGCTAACTTCTCATACAAGGATATACCTATAAATCATTCTTCATTTCTAGTACAATGATTTCATATTAGTATTCAAATTGATCTCTTAATAAATAAAATAAAAATACAAATACTTTGACACCTCTTTCTCATCAAATAGTTTTTTTCGTCGAAATCAACGTTAGGCTTTATCAATGGATAATAAATTTTTATTAATATGTTGACTGATATGTAAGTTATCGTATATAAAGAATGAAATTCGCTAGGTCAAAGTGATCACCTCATGAGCTCATACATTTAGTATTCGTATCCGACAATTTTTAAACTTTCAAAATCATATTTTTCCTGTTATTTATCACAAATAATTTGAATGTCAACTTGCATTCGATATCAAAATACTAATCGATCAAAAGGAACGCTAATATGAAACCTACTGTACACAAGATTTATATGACTTTACATACCTTTAACTACCTGTATATAAATTATAACATTTGAAATAACTTGTCACATAACTCATAGTTGACAGAGAAATTATTTATTGACAATTTATCCGTGAATTTACATTCAGTAATGCGTTTAATTTTTAAAATACTATTCATTTGATCCTCAGAATTGAAAATTTTCAAAATTAATCTCCAATTTTGGTCATGTACTTGTATTGTATCTCAATTGACTCCATTTAGACCAAAATGAAGAAATATTTTTAAACTAATTTTTAAAGTTAACTGTTGTATGAATTTAGATCTCAAGTGTTTGTCTTTCATTTGCATAATTCTAGTATCAGGTCATTTTGAGGTCATTTTGAGGTCATTGGTTGGCGTTTAAGCTTTTCCCATCACATCTCAATTATGACTTATTTTAAAATATTGATTGAGATTTATATTGTGGTTTCTGGTTTTGGTACTCTTATTGAGCTCATAATAATTTGTTTAGTAAATTGTATTGAAATTCATGGCTAAAGATAGCATTGAACAAAATGTTACAAGATTCAACAAAGAAATCTTACAAGATTCAACAAAAAAATCTTACAGTAAACAAATCACAAGTCAATTAATCATTTAATTGAAATACTATTCTAATAAACTTATTAAAATCACACAAAAAGTCATTTCTTTCGAAATAAATAGTTATAATTAGTGTATACATTCTGGAAAAATCTCAAAAAGTAAAATTAACTCAATTTATTGTAGAAAATGTTAGTTTTTCATTCTAAAAATATAGTTTCGAACCCTTCCATCAAATCTTTTTATTACAGTTGAATGCTTTTAATTTTGCTTAAAAATAGTGTAACGTTATATGTGATGTTGACTTAAAACCAAACTTTTGCATATGATATATGTTTTGGGCTCATTTATAAACAACATTCAAAAACGAAGGGATGAGTGGAAAGCACACAATAATTGCGTGTTTACTCAAAGTGTGAATACTAGGGAATTGAACTGATTTGATGACTGAGGGCTAAATGAGAGACTGTTTGGACAACATTTATGTATTACCTTTTGATAAAATGTGTTCTGTCTCTAATACAGAAAATAAAAACTACTCTACAGTAAACAGTTATTACAATTGGTAAACAAAAATGTTTTTAAACACAAATTCACTTTTAATAAATCAATTGAGAAATCAAACGATTGCTCGACAAAGACTAACACTTTTAAACCCAAATCGCAATCAATTTGTATCAAACAATTCAATGATTAATAAAAACTATTGTTTAAATGGCGGACAAAATTGGAATCAAATTTGGGATTCAATTAAAGATAAGTTGAATGAAAAACTATTAATATTTAGTCGTCTATTGAGAGAACAGTCAAACATTTATATGGCTTTAAGAATGCGAAGAATGGCTCAAATCTGTGGTCTCTATAATAGGATTTATAGCGAAAGAACAGTTCATAAACTCATGTCTCAATTGATGATTAGAATGCGTTCGAGAGCTCTCACTCTTATCAAAAGATCCAATAATAAGAAGTCTAAGGATTCCATCAGATATCTATTGAGTGCATTCTGTGGTGCCTTTGTTTGGGATAAAGAGAGGATAACTGACAAAGACCTCAATGACTCCATCGAAGAGTTCGTTTCTGTTGAAAGAGTTTCTATTAATTGTCGATTTAATGATGACAACTGTTCGAAGAGTTCTTCGTTTTCAGTCTCGGCTGAGAGTAATACCAATGATAATAACGATTGCAATAAAGATCAGACAAAACCCGATAATTCATTGGACACCGAATGGGAAGCAGTTATTATGAGAGAAGACTTGAGAGTTTGGAGAAAAAAAGCTAAAAACACTTCTCTTTATGAGTACAAAGGTTTTAATCAATTTGATTACTATTAAATGTTAACCAAAATATGATTAATTGGTTATTATTACAGTTTTTGGAACGTTTCATGACATACCGGCCCGAACTTTCTTCAACGTTCAAATGGATACTGATTTTCGTAAAGTTTGGGATAAATTGGTTATAAAACTAGATATTGTTGAAAAAGAGCCCATTTTTTACGATAAGGACGATAATAATGGCGAAGACTCTGGAAATGAAGTCTTGCATTGGGTTATGAGATATCCTGTGAGTCATTAACTTTATGCTCATTTTATTTATTAAGTCATTCAATCAATACTTTAGTATCCAATGAATACTCGTGATTACGTGTATTTAAGACGATCACGAATTGATGTCAATCGAAACGTAATGGTTTTGGTCTCAAAATCTATAGAGCATCCGAGACTTCCCGAGTCGTCAGAACACGTCCGAGTCTTTGACTATTCATCTCAAATGGTCATTAAACCGCACAACACATTCGATGACTGCGGATTTGATTATATGCTCACATATTTTGATGACCCGAGAGCTGCCTTTCCATCGCCAGCCTATAACTGGATGGCATCCTGTGGTGTCCCTGACTTTGTTGAAAAGTTACATTTGGCTGCAGTTCAGTTGCACTTCTCTAATAATTATAAATCTAATAAATATTCAAAACAATGTTATAACAATTCGTCTCAAACCACAAATTCTACGCATTCGTCAGAATGTCTTTACGCGTGAATTATATTCACAACGAAAACAAAATTGTATAACTTTTTACTGATGTATAATTATTATTGTATAACTTTTAGCTCAAAATTTATTGCATATTAAATGAGTTAGAATTTAATTTAGAAATTTAATTATTATTAACATTTCAAATTTGACAATAAAATCTTCTCTTAAGTCAACTGATTATATTATATTAAACAAATAGCTCTTTATATTTATTTTGAAATATTTGTAAGTTTTAACTCTTAAATAAGTGAAAAAAACCTCTTAATATAAGGGTAAATAAATTGCTTTCAATTACTTAGTAATAGTTAACTCGCGATTTTTCTATTGGTAGTAAAAAGAAAAAGTTAATTCATCAAAAATACGTTTTTTAAACTAAAAATTGAGTAAAAATATTCAATTGAAATACTTGTATATTCTATTGCTATCATTAAGTTTCTATTTATTTTTTGTACGAGTTAAGCAATGCCAGGAATTTCTTGTCTTTTAACATAAAATACTGTACCTGTTAGTTACTAAACACATACTCTTCTATGTGCGAAAAACTACACATTTTAATTCTTTTAAATTCTTTATTTACTCTTGAGGTGAAGATTATTTTACAAAATTATAGAAAACTAAGTTTTGTTTTATATAATTTTGTAGAGGCCCTCAAGAAGGTTCGAAGCATTGACCGAAAAGTTTCGGCTTATAATTGATTTGAATAAAATCCTTTTTTCATTTATTACAGAGTTTAAACTTATTTAGGTTTACTTTAACTCCTATTAATAACAGTGAAAATAGATCTTAAAATGAATGTTTCATTTAATTGAATGAATAGTTTAATTAACTGTTTTTCTTAGTGGAAAATGATTTTTATTTAGAAATGAAACATTAATTGGAAGCGCTTTCGACTTCATCCAAATTGATCGTCAGGCAAATTAAACAAATTTCAATGAATTTAAAACTAGATGTTAAAACTTATTTTCATATAACTATTTAAAAATAGTCATTTAAAGTCTTTTCTAAAGTAATAGTGAGCGCGCGCTTAACTTCACAGACTTTAAACCTCAGTATAAATCATATCTTATAAAAGATTGTAAGTTTGATAAAAGCGCGCGCTATCGAACTCTACCATTATTTCGAATATATATATATGTATAAATCGAATCGTTTTTATTTGAATTCAATTTTATCGGTTAATACAATAAAACCCAACAATAGAACAAATCTCGAGACATTCAGTGTTAATTCGGATTCCGTTGATTTGATTTTTGTCAGTCAAGTCATTCAAGTAATAGAAAAAGACATTTTAATTGAGACATTCATTACTATTAAACTTTTTGTTTAAATAATGGATAATTCTTGTGATAACAAACGAGAATCGGATTGCGATAGTCTTGAAGAGACATCAGAGCAGGAAATCGAAGAGAATGTTCGCGACAATAAATTTGTTCGAAGCAATGATTCAGACGAATCGCAAGATTCTGATTCGACTCTTGAAGTGGACACTCGAAAGAATTCAGAGGATAGTTACGATTACAAGAAGTGGAATGAATGGCAAAATATTAATGTGACACCTGATCCAAATGAAACGCGTCTCACTTGCAATACATCTGATGAACAGTCGAGCGAAACGGCCGAAACTCAAACTAAACCTGAACTGAAAGAGTCTTCAAAAGAAAACACAACTCAAAAGAGAAGAGACTCAAAGATTCCTATTTTCACTCCAAAATGGGGAGAATCTGTCGGTTTTACTGATGAAAACGGAAACATCAAACGAATCGTCAGTTTGACTGAAATAAAGAATTACTTACAATTGAAGCTCAAATTGAATTCAATGTTTAAGTTTTACTTCTCTCTTATTGACTCTCGTTATCCGCAACTATTCAAAAGTTTGAATTCAGGTGAACAGCGATGGCGTATGAGATATAACATATTCGTTGACGGAGTGTTCGGCTCTTCTAAAAAGTGTGATTCCATTCTTCATGTGGGAGAGATTCATATCTATTTCGATATTGCAAAGTATTTGTCACATCCTTATTATGTCAACTGTTCCTTTTATGGCAATTATCAACCATTGAAAAGGGAAATCGATTCTTCACGACTTACTAAAATGATTGTTAAACTGCACTCTATTTTGACATCTAATGATATGCTTCAACTCAAGTTTCCGATGCCTAAGAGAGCCTTCAAGAATATCGATCCACTTTTCTTTAAGTTCCTTCAAAAGCAAAAAGATTTGATGGACGCCTTGTGTCTCCTCAATCAAGACAACCATTGGATCCCAAATGGAAAGTGGCTTACAATCGATCCCAAGTATAAACTCAACGATTTGTACAAAACTTATAATCGAAGACCTATTTCTCAAAGAATTGGATATCGAGTTGGAAAGTATCAGATCAGAAGAAATAGTCAAGAAGTCACGCGTTATGGGTTTACCATTGGATCCAAGCGTCAAAACAATCAAATGAATAGGTCTGAAGAGCAGCCGACCCATCGTTCAAACAAAATTCTTGAAGACAGAATTGGTCGCCGATTCTTCGCCACCAAAACAAGAAATCGCTCGTCTAATGGCAGACCTAGAGATGGATTCCGTGACAAAGTTTATGTGAATCACAGTTTTATTCCATTGAGAGAAAAGGTTTCAACAAATTGTGATCATAAAGTGGCTAATGATAAGAGTCAGACAAAACCGTTCGCCAGAAATACTTATGAAAGAAGAATTGCAAGTCTTGATCGAAACGACGTAAACAATGACTCGGATGTGAAAGCTGTCAAGTCGTTCAGAAGTGGATCAAGTCTAAAAACAAAGTGATTTCTTTAGAGTTTTGGATTTTTTGTTTTCATTTCAATAGTTTTCAGTAATATTAATAGTATTTTTCATTATTACGGCTTTTTTATTGCCACAGAAATTGCTTTTCAAAATTTTCTACTCAAAACAAATACTCTAAAGTTTTGTATCATTTTTTTATTACAAATATTATTTATTATTGAACTGTTAAAACTGATTCAATATTTTTATGTATTTTACGATTAATAAAAATTTATTTTTATACTTGTAATGATGTGTGAGATCTCTATGAAATACACTTAAGAATAGTTGAATTCTCCTTCTCTTTTACATTGGAGTGCAAGGTATAAACTTTGTCTACTTAGAGATAGTCAGGCTGAGTATCAAATATACCTGTATTTTATTCTTTACAAATCATATCAATATTACTATCAATTCCAACAAAAAGGACAATTAAAGGCAAAAATTCATTAATTCAAGGAAAAAATATTCTTCAAATGTAAGAAATAATAAACCCAACAAAATATACCCAAAAGAAAACTTTTTTTTATCAGATTTGAATCGATTGAATTGAGATATAAATTAATGAATATTTGTGTGGAAACCAATAATTGATATGAAACCAAATTGAGTGAAATTTAATTAGAAAATCAAAGTCATAATTGAATAAAACATTATTTCGTAAATAAGTCTCCGGTTGCAAATGAATCACAAAAGAAAATATTACTAGTAAAATATCTTTAATAGGAAAGTATGAAATGAAATCAGAAAGAAAAAATTTGGTACAATTAAGACTCATTTGGATTGCATTCCAAATAATTATATGCCTTTCTTCGAAAATTTATATATTAAAGATTGAAAAAAAAGTTCAAAAAATAAGTTATCTGTTATAAGTTTAATACTATTTTTGTTTATATTGAGATATTATATATTGGATTAATTTATTGACTCTTTATTAAAGCATAAATCATTAGTTTATTTGTTATAATCTTGTATTCCATAGTATTTGATATAATAAAGA
>JAQFZT010001826.1:0-13526 GCA_034696325.1 Camisiidae sp. | reverse complement strand
AATATTTCAATATTAACAGTATTTCGAAACGTCGAGAGCAGTCAATTTTACTCTAAATTTGAATTCATTTCGTGAACTTTTCTCTAAATACTAGTTCTCTATAAAATACTAGTATCTGTATAAGTAAAAAAGAAATTCAATTTGAAAAGTGAGATATGTTTTAAACAACACTTGAATGTGTAAATTTTAGTGGTCTGTATTTTCGAGATATGAGGTTCTCGAGTCTCGAAGTTTTTCCCTTCGAGTCTCAATTTCTCGAATTCATTTTTTTAGAGCATTAAATCGTTTAATTCTTAATGTTTCGTTACGTTTAAACTTGAAAAACATTAAGTGCTCAAAAACAGTGAGGGCTCAAAAATACTAGTTTAATGACTAATTATGGTTTTATAATTCGATTTTATTTTAATTCTATACTAAAACTTTAAAAATTTCATTTTTAGTTAATAATTTTTCTGAAATAATTCATAGAAATCAATTTCGAGATTCGAACGAGTCTCAAGGTTCCCATGATCGAGACTCGAGAAGAAAATTTTCGATTGAGACTTGAGACCCAATACCGACCACTAGTAAATTTAGAGAAATTTATCTTTTAAATTGTGGATTTTGGAGTTCAAAAGGAGTTTAGTTATTAAATTTGTAGTGAAAATTTGTCTTATGGGATCAGTTAAATCTCTCATAAAGAAAATGATGGCTATTTTGACATTGAATACTGAAATTAAGATATTTTCTATAACTATACTCTTAAGCTATGTTTATAAGCCATGAGATATAAAATAATAAAATAAGATAGAGTTTACAGTTTATTTTCAAGCATTTTTCTTCTATTACTGGTTATGACTTTTGAGATGACAGGAAATGCTTTTTAAAAATTTTGGAAAAGAATATATCAAAGCAAAAATGGAGCTTTTGTGAAGTTGAAAATAGAATTTTGTTAAAAGCTTTGAAAATATAAGTACTCTATAAAGATTAAAGGCTGTGACTTTTTCATCAAATGCAGGTAACGTAACTCAATTTGAAGAGCGGGCAACACTTTCAGTTATTTTCAACTGAGGCATAAGTTAATATACTTAAAATTTAGTAATAGCATTGCAGATGAAAGAACTACATAAAGTTGCAGTGAATGTCATACATAAATTAAGAAGCATGACATGGTGTCAGAATACATAAGATTAATTATAAATGAAAGCGATCATTCGAGACAGTTTGGGAGAGTCTCACTAATACTTTATCAGCATATAATGTAACAAATTTATTTCCAACCATGTAATCAGTTAACAAAGTTTCCAATTTATTGCGCACAACTAGTTATATTTGACTCTGCATTAAGAGTGTGTCGATTATCCAATCGACTCAATAAGTCGATCATCAATTTATCAAAAATCAACTCAGATTTTATGAAATTTTAATTAAATAGTCAATTATTTCTAGTAAACTCAGCTTTGAGTCCGTCTTTTCTGAATTTAATTATTTAAAGTCTAATAAGACAGAAAACATTATATGAAATCAATGAAAATCATTTCAAGTGTACAGGTAATAGTGATTTTACGAGTAAGTTATTTGACTGAACAATATAAAGGTCACAAAGAAATGTATTGATTTGGACGTCAACTATGATTATGTCAGTCATAAAAGATATACAATGCATGCACTTTCGATTCATATACTACTTAATAAGCATGAATTAGTTGAATATCAAATGAATTCATCAAAATGTTAATAAGTTATGTTAATAATAGTTTTATGTATCGAAAAATCGTATTCAATCAGAATCTTTATAAACATTTTGCTATTTAGTTTTGCTATAAAAATAAGGATTTTTTTCATTTCATAGTTTTTTGTCATTGAGATCAGAGATAGATTGAGATCTGTATAGAAGTTTATTATTTCCTTTTATTATTTAAAGCTCAAAACATCTCTCGTCTTTTTATTAGATAATGAATATGAGAGGAATTTATTGTATGATAATATGATAATAACTTTCAAGTTTTTTATTACCTTATATTTATGTCTTCAGCTAATAAGTGTAGGCTTATTAACATCTAAATTGCTTTTCATTCAAATAGAAAGGTTTCAATTAAGATTTGTTTTAATATCTTTTCATGAGAGCATTCGATTCATTTATCAGTTCCACTCTATCATCATAAGTACTTAAATTAGTTTTCAGTCTAAGAAAAAAGGAAATCAAAGTAAAAACTAGAAGAGTAGGAGTTTGTCAAACAGAAATTTGCAAAGAGGGGTAAAATTGAATTCTGAAAAGAATACTTCTATAAACAAAGTTATAAATAGAAGACTAAACAACTGAATGCACACTTTTCACTATTTAGAGAATTTTTCAAAGATAAAAATTCAAACTATCATTCAAGTCGGTATTCATTTTGAATATTTTTAATCAAGATTTTTATAAATGGAAAGTTAATATTTATCAAAGAAATGGAATTAACAGTTTAAATGCAAAATAAAATTTGATTAAGAGTGAAGTTGAAAATTCAATCAATTGAGTATCAAATTAAAGAGATTTATGATGGGAAGAACGACACTAACTCTAAACTATATGTCAATTCTTTTTTGAGCGGAAGATCGTTGAGTTCATCCCGTTTTTCATATACTGTCAATGATTTATTTTCATTGGCATTTTTTGAGTATTTTACAAATTTGTTGTTACTTTTAATGATTTATCTTTTATAACATTCTCGAAAAATGTTATAATACCTGCAGAACTCATATATTTTTAATAAACAGTATACAATCAGATTATAATACAATATGTTAACTTGAAAGAGCTTAAGTTTGAGATTTGGTAACTGCGCAACAATTGTATGAATAAAATAAGCTTCTTATAAGGTTACTATGCAGATAATTCTCTTTATCTTAAAAACAAAGTTCATAATTTCAGCACTTGTAGAAATTCTACCAAAATTATAACTAAAAGCACATCTATTTGCCTATTATTCGTTCTGAATAATTCTGATCCGATTAACAATTCAGAAAACCCAATGTTTACATCGGAAGTCTGACTGCATATTTAAAGTTAAAACTGAAGGATATGTGTCATATCAACTCATAATTTTTATTTTATACCTACTATAAGAGTGTAGAATTATTTATATTTTTATTTTTACTTTAACTGTGACGAAAATGCAAAATAATATAATTATTTCTATTTTGATTTTATTGAACTTTTCTATGGTTAAAATATATACATTCGATTCGAACAACTTTGAAAATGGTATTAATAATACAAGTGTTGACGAGGAGGATGAAAATTGGTTTTGGAATAAGGAAGACTATCCCAATCCTTATGAAGAACCACCATACTGCAGAAGAACAAAACCATCTTTTGTTTGTGATCCTGACCAGATCTTAACCAGAAAACAAGGTTAAATTCATTTCATTCCTCTATCATTGTTCTTTCATAAACTAGAATAGAGGCAATTCAAATATGCCCTTAATTTAATACTTTATAAATAGTTTCTATTTGGCTCCAAATTTTCAAATCGACACAAATATTGTATTCTTTGCAGAAAATCTGAAGCATAGTTTCTCGAACTTTTTTATTCTAGTGAACTATTTTTATAATAATAATTTTTTATGTTAGACCAAATTTATATCAATATTAATCGTATCCTTCCAAAGGCTAGTATTGTAGGATTAGATCTACTGAATTGAAGAAACAATGAGTAACTGAGCACTTTTTCTCATTTATAATTTAATCAAAAGAAGTTGTGAATAAGCTTTAGTATCGACTGTTCTGGTATTGTTGAAAATCTCTCACTTATTTTTAAGCAATATTATGTCTCAGTTAATACCATCCTTAATGTCTTAATGTGTTAATTCAAAATGTTGAAACCTTGTTTTGATACCCTAATACCTAAAACTTATTGTAAAAGATTAATATTATTTATGAGTTACTCTAAGACTATTATTTTAATCTGAACCCGAACTACCGGTTACCAGACTAACCTGTCATCAACTTAACTTTATATAAAGATATTTTTAGAAAATATATTCTAATTCTTTCTAACTATGAATAGATTATTCAAATAAATTTAGAGCAAACAGTATTTGGAAATTTTGAATTCGAGGTACCTAATGGTGAGCAATAATGTAAAATCGCTACCACTCGCTAACTTCAACTTTAAAGTTAAGTTTAAAGTTGTATTAATGTGCATGTTCTGCAACAGCGATCCCAAACTCCCATGAGAATTGATCGGTCAAAAGAAAATATTTAACATTACGGCCAATCGAAGTCATGTGTCATTCAGATGAACCTCTTGCCAACAATGTTTGGGAACCTTTTTCTCCTACATTTCACACTCAGATCAATTATAGTTACCTTTGAGTAACACTCAAATAAATAATAGGGAATGAGAATCAATTTTCAATCATTTGTCTAGAATAATACGATGTACTGCTCGCAACTTATATTACAATTAAATTTACTTTTTTTCTTTATATCATTTTTAACTCAAATATTAATTGTATATTTGATTTCAACTTTTACTTGTTTAACAGTGAAAAATCAAATATAAATCATTTCAACCTAATCTTTAATCAGAAATTATACAGTAATTAAAAAGAAATATTCAAGTTTTATTATGTCGAGATATTGACCATTTTCATCGATGCAGATTTCAAAGAAAGATCACTTATTATGCACAACATTGCAGTAGAATTACAAAAATGTATTGAATTAGAAACAAATAAAATGGATAATTGTCTAAATTTACTGAAAATATTCTATGAATCTTCGGAATATAGAAAATGGTGAATATCTTGATATGTAGTTAAAACTTGATTATTTCTCTTTATTTTGATGTACAATTTTTGATAATCGGTTGAATAATAAAAAAGCTATAAGAGTTTGAAATGGCTATATTCGAAAAAACCTGATAGACTCAATTATTAAGTGAAAAAAATACATATCTTTCAAGTGAACCAACATTTTTACGTCACTAAATGAGTAATAGGAACGATATCTTAGTGTAAACAAAAGCAAACTTATCTTGAATTTAAGGGGAAATTTTTAATGAATAATAGAAAAGATATTTTAATATAAACAAAAGCAAACTTATGGCGCATTTAAGGGGATATTTTTGACACATTTGGAGGGTTTCTGAATGTGTTGCTTATGATGAAGATTTGTTAATCTAAAAAACATGAGCAGATCTGAATATGAATCAAGATTATGATAAATTGAATAAGACGAATTTGTAAATATGATAGTTTTCTTTGTATGAAATTTCTTCAAAAAATATCTTCCATTAGAGGTGAATCATATAATATTATCCTAATGTTAGGAAATCTTCCGGTAACCCGAGATTCTGAATGCTCTGTATCTTTAAGGAAAAAAATTGACGTGAGTTTAGGTTCTTATCTTTCATCTTCTCATATTAGTCTAAATTACGATAATTAAGTAATAATTGATTGGGTCACTTAAAACCTCAAAATGACTTTCCTTACACATTGATTGTCGCGCTATTCCATAGTAAGGGTTTTGTACTTGAAAACTATTTTTATAACTTTCCATTTTCTTAGTATTTTATTTTCAGTTTTGACGACAATCAGTAGTTGCTTAGACATGACGAATCGATTTAAACCTTTGATACCTCCTGTAAACTCGAGGTGTATCTCTTACTTATTACATCACATGCATAGACAAGTTTTTTAAACTTCACAGCACTTCTTCCTTTTTAAGCTTAATAATAAATCACTTCACATAAAAGAATGTGAAATATCGTTAGACATCATCGAAAAGACTAGAACTCATTAACTTGTCTGCTTTTATTATTTATATGGTTTTTATTAATTAACGTCTCCTATTAAAAAACACATTCAGTTTATCGACTCTTATTGATCTTTGAATTATTTTTAGCTCATTTTATAATCATTTAAGTTGTTTTAATTGGAAAATATTAGTTTGATTTTAGAATTTGTTAAATTTTGTCAAGTTTCTGAAGATTATATCTAAAGAAACTTGAGAGAATACTATGTAATGACTTGAATTGAATTATTAAAGAATAGAAAAACTAGTAATTACAGTTCATTCATTCTTAACTCGGTATTTAAGGAATTTTGTGCACAAGCAAATTGAATTAGTCATAATAAAAACACTATTTTCTCATCTTTTTAGCGAATCGTTTGGATGAATTGATTAAAGAAGTTACTAATGTATCGATTTGTTTCTGTTCGTATTGCCCTCCAAACAAACGTGGATTAAGTATAGGAGTGGGTCTCATGAAATATATTTTCAAAGAATATAAGTATGTCTTTATAATAAAAACATTTAAAAATATTTTTTTAATTAATTATTGTATACCTAAAAGTGTCCGAGAATTACAAAACGCAGAAAACTTCGCTGATTTTATAAGAAAAAGATGGAACTTTGGTATCTGTGATAACAACATGATCATACTTGTAATCACTTCAGATGATCAGGTCTGTCATGAGATATTTGCTGTGTCTATTTGATCAAATCTTAACACTAATAATTCTTTATTGATTTTTCTCACTCAATTCAACTCATTTTTAAAGTTTTGTCAAATCCAGATTCTCTTTGCGAATGTATCCCCAGGTTTTAACTTTCCTTAAAGTATGTCTTCAGACTGAGTATCAAAAGTATTTTCTTGTATATACTCATTATTTTCTATACTTATAGACAAAACTTCATTTTTTTAATGAAAAAGTTTTATGCCAATTATTATTTATTTATTTATCAATAAATGCAAAACTTTGTTTTGAATGTATTCCAAAATAATAAAATTAATTCTTGATTAATAAATTGGGAATCAGTAACAGTATTCAGAAATTATAACTTTTAAGTACATTTCTGAGACGCGGTCGAAATCTACGGTCCTTTTTCGCAAAGAGAAACTGACTCTGAAAACTTTGTCTCAATTCCAAAATAACTTTTAGCTTTGGAATAACTTTAGAGATATCGAAATATTTTTACCCTCATATTCATTGAATATAATTTTATTCTTTTTGATTAAACTGACTTATTTATTACAATAATATTACAATTTATTATCTCATAAGAATACTTAATTCTTAATACAAGATAAATTATCATCAAAGGGTTAAAGGGTTAAAGGGTTAAAGGTTTCTTTATAATAAGAATTTCATTGTTTGTTTTAATTATCGATTAAATTAGATATTAATGTTTTAAAAGCCATATTATTTTAATCTTTATAATGGGCCTCAATAAACATTTTCATTGCAATAATTAAATCGATTAAGATTTAAATTTTCCTTATTTAAGCTCCAGTTCCAAACTTATACATTAGAGTAACTCTAAGAATCTTTTAAAGAGAACTCATAAATGGAAAACTCAATGACATTTAAAAAGTTTAACGACTCATTAAGTTAATCAAATTAGACTTTTTGTTTCCTATTTTTTTAATATAGACATTAGAATTGATTATGCATTTTAAATAGAATTACTGTAACTTCAAATAAATTCTTCTACAAAAACCTAATCTTAAGCAAAAAATTGAAAGTTTGCATAAATTTTGTTTTTCTGTTACTGAAAGAATTGGATTTGAAAAAAGCTAAATAAGTTTGTACTCTACAGATTGCTGTATCTCAAGGTTCAACGACCGCCAAAGTATTTCCACAGTCCACAATCGAGGAAACAATAATTAATAATAAGATTCACTTCATAAATGGCGATTATTTTCAGGTAAACAGACTGTAAACCCTTATTTATTAATCCTATTTGAAAGAACCTGATGTCAAATCAAGAGATTGAACTCAATATTCTTTAATTATGTTTTCATCAGGGATTAGAGTCTATAATCAAAACTTATGGACATGTATTGAAAAACAACATACAATACTCGCCTGCTTTTATTGACAAAAATAATAATGAAGATTCAAGTGAAAATTCATCAAATGGGGGTCTACTCGCAGGGCTTATCATCGGCTTTATTGTGATGCTTTCATTAATATTATTTATATTATTTTATGTGAGGAAAAGATTTAGTGAAGACGGCAGTAAGTTTCAGTTCAAAGGCATGCTTAGCAAAGGCTATTGGCTTAACAAAAATGAAAGATTAAGACCAGTGAGCGTTAATCCTATAAATACAGTCGGAGGTGTTTATGAGCCCTGTAGTATCATAGAAGAGACCAGTTATAATGATAATGACGCTGATAAACGTCTGAGAGAAAAATTAAGTCAAATTAGTGAATCTTCCAGTTCTAGTGATGAAGAAGAAATAGAAGTCATTCAACACAGTGATGATCAAACGAAATCTATGAACGACAAAACTAACTCTCACATCGAACACACCTCAGTTAATGTAGAGCCAGATCATAATCATCTGAGGAATGATCGTTTCAATACAAATAATTTGAATGTATAGAAATTTTTAATCAGATTCTGATTTCAATTTAATGGATTTATAATTGAAACATAAGGAATACCCTCTAATTTGTATTAAAGTATCATTCATTCAACTGATATTCAGTAAAGTTAATGTATAAAAATTGAAAAATATATGGCACGTATTGCACGTCTACATCAATGTTAGGTAATGATAGGGTAACTCATCCAGAATTTTACATCAAAAGATAAATCTGATATAAATTATTGTTCACTTCTCACCTTTTTTTCTATTTTTAAAATGTTTTATAAATAAATATTTATATAAATATAAGGAAGCATTTAAATAAATAAATAATTTTCAAATAAATAAATAGCGACTCTAAAAACATTGTATAAAATTCTAGAAATAAATATATCAAATTTGATAAACAATTTTCAAATATATACATAAACTATTTCTTATATGATTTAAACAAAACTCTTTTCCATTGATATGTTAAGAACTCCTGATTTATTGCGTTTGACATCTGATGGATTGAAAATTGAGCAGAAAAATGTCGGTTGCGTTCACTCAGAACTTTGTTTAGTAATTGATTGTTGTTAATGATATGCTAAGATTGTTGATGAGAAAATTAGATTGAATCTAATCGAGTCTGAATGACGAATTTTCATGATCAGTATCTTTAGTCTTTTTCGAGTTCATATTTTGAATCATAAGAGCCAATAGTTGAAAGAGTTCTGAATCCTCACTAAAACTTCTTCCTGTTATCCAATTTCTAAAAGGACTTCGAAGTTGTACGAAATCTCCAAGATATTTGCTAAACGAAGTAAACATATCTCCAACTCCATGAACAATACGCATACCAATGGGTTGATTAATAGCTGCTGCAGGCGATGGAGTCTCATAAGTGCGAGAGTGGACGCGCTCCCACGGACTATCGGCTAGAGTGGCTAAACGAAATTTCTTAACGAATTCTTTCTCTCGCAGAACATTCACCAGTCTTTCGGGATGATTTGTGATTATGCCGTCGACACCAGTTCTGTTTAAATATCAGTAAATATAGAATAGTTGCAAAAACTATTTTCTCTACTAATGTCTCTCAACTATTTTTCTTAAGCGTTTAAATGAATAAATTATTAGTTTTATGAACATATGCTGTGCAAAAAAGTAATGAAAAAACTATTGAACACACATGTAAATATTTGAGAGTTTGTTAGCCTTCAAACTCCCACTTTAGTCAAGAATTGACTTTATTAGTTATAACTGAATTGATAAGAAACCCACTTATAATGAAATGAGGAAAACTAACCGAAAATTTTAAAAAAAGATAAATTCATTTTTTACCTCAGAGATGATCTCAAGTTTACAGTCAAGTCAATAGTCCAGTGATAAACTTTATCAATATAAGGCTCGGGACGCATCAAATTTTGTTCGTCCCTCCTTTTGAGAGCAGCAGTAAGTCTTCCGAGATTATAAAAAGGACTCAAGCAATTAGTCCGTCCGTCTCCTTGCCATATATTTTTGATTATATCCACTCTTTTCCACATACTTTCAATCACAAAGAGTGGATCGTTCAGACCTACATCCCATCCAATTAAGTCATTCAAGTGACTCAATTTACGGCTTTCCAACTCATTTTCAAAGCCCAGTATAAAATCATAATCAAAAATATGTCCGACTGATAGCAACACTTTAACTTTCGAGGCGACAACACTCTCATTGAATAAATGTTTGACTAAAGTAGCGGCCAATTCTTGACCCGATACCGCTTTTACATTGTGTGGCAATTGAGATATTTTCAAATCAAGAAACAGTAGAGTCAATTGCTTTTTGTAATTATTATTTCCTTTATTTGATTTGAAAAAAGCAAATTTTAGTCAATTTTTAAAAAGTTTAAATAAAGAAAATTGAGCTGAATTACAAAACTTAAATACTAATTATAGCATTGAAAGTTCACTGAAGTTTCTCATAATTCTTCATTAAAGTATTATTATTTAACATTAGAGCAAAAATAGTAATTTATTTATGATTAAACTTTAATGATTAAATGTTTAGGATTTTTGAAACTAGAATCAAACATGTCATATTTATCCGGAAACGCGTATGAGCAGTGAGCATATCATGGTTTTAATGTTTAGCTATAGTATGTTTAATAACCTTTTGATACATACTGTTACTTCTCGTATAGTCACGCACAATAATGTAACTTTAGATACACTTAATCAAGCATAGACTCTAAATATCTATAAAACCGCAGTTGGCAAGCGTTTTTCTTCCGCTTAAATATGGTATGAAATTGATTAAGCATCTTGACTGATGCGCTTTATCATAGATAATACTTTTGGAACATGGATTCAGTATTTATTCAAAATATAGTATTAGTCACATTACGCTTTGAACAAAAGTTATGGAAATTCTGCATAGTTTAGACTCGCATAAAGCTAATTATGTACTAAACATACTGATTATGCCGATTATGCTAATCAATTTGCGTTAATTACTATTATCTTCAAATTTCAGTCAGTTTAATAATTCAATTTTAAGCTTTTAAAACTTTTACTTCTAGTACTCAAAGAGTTTGAATTATATGTATTAATTGGAGTGATAATTATTATATAATTTACTTACCGGGGGTCGTAACATCTCGAATATATTCTAAATATTTGGTAAATTCTTCTTTTTCAGTACAATGTCTGAAGCAATCACAAGGATATCCGTGAAATGCATAGACTGCGGAACCATTTGGTGAAAATGTGACATCAGTTTCAATAGCATTGGCCCCACGCTGTAAATAATAATCAACTTCTTTAATCGAATTAACCATATGAGCGATATTATAGAATGGTCTTTGTTGTAGAGCTGAGCATATATTGCTTTGTAACACAGTTATCAAAATGCATATTTGTAAACAAATTCGAAAAGTTCGCCACATTGTGTCCCATACCATCAAAAGATGTTCTTAAATTTACACATTCACTCTGACTCTTGTAGCGAATACAAGTTCATAAGCCCCATAGCCTTAGGCAAAATTTAGTTTAGGGCTGAGTTTAGTAATAATAGTTGGCTTTGGATTGACACGAAGCAGTGTCGAGGGCTGTCATAGGTTAGTGGCCCAGTGAGGATGAGCTGACCAATAATGACAGTTAAAACTTTATATCTCGTTAGAGAGTAGAGATATTTTCAACAAATCAAAGTTATGTCATTTTATTCAAAAATGCAAACCTTAGGCTAACTAATGTTGAAATTTCAATAAATTTTATTAGAATAGCCATAATAATGTAGTCGTAAAATAATGTAAACATTTACTGCATTCCATTTTGCAAACATGTAAAGTCTGTTTCATCATGTATAGCTACTTTACAAGTTCACCGACTTTTACATCAATAATACAAGTTACACTAAATTCTAAATTACTCAATACTTTTATGTATAAATAAATATCAGCTTCAAATCTACTAATTTATTTAATTCCAATATTTTCTAATTCATTACAAAAGAATTCATCAATTTATCACATCCTAAAGTATGTTAGAAATAGTGGCTTAAAGTATACTTTAATTGTCATAACAATTCTTATTCATCTTTAAACTAATGATTATTGTAATGACATGAGAATTTTGGATTTTACGTCTCGTTCTCGTGCTGTCGTCTCGTCTTGGGATAGGGAACTCTTAATCTTCTAGCTATGCATCTTTTATTTAGGGATTAGGGCACATGGTTTGTGTTCAAATAATTCAGAACTATACACAAAAAGGTTTCAATAAAAAAATTATGTCGACTCGTCTAATAAATTTCTCGTATAATTCATCTCGTCTCGCGAGACAAGATATCTTGAGATTTTCCCAAGACGAGATCTAGTTTAAAACTTTCAGATTATCTAAAGAGAACTTGAAATAAAAATTTTTCTCATGAATGAATCAAACCTAAAAAATAGAGCATTTCTCGACTTTTCCGATAGAAATGTACTTTTTTGAGTAAAGGTTAAAAAAACAAAGTAACGGCATGTCTCTCATGAGAGTCAGTTGATTAAAGGATTGAAATGAGAGGCGCCCTAAAGTTGAATACTGACCTGTGGACCACCCACTGTTATCACTAATCCAACTCTTGGTAAGAAAATATTATTCTATCATTTTATTTCATTTACCTTCTGGTTGTTGTGCAAATACTGTAATGAGGAAATAAATATTTCAATTTAATATCCTCTGGTCAAGTGGCATAATTCATGAGCTTATTCTTGGGTTCGATCACTTAAAGCAGGGCTTCCCAACCTTTTTTGCTTCGCGGGCCAGTTTCTATTGGCCAAAAACTACGGCGGGCCGGTTTGCAAATTTATGCCATTGAAATAGGGATGCGAAATACTAATTAACATTTTTTAAAAACAAACTTCAACTTTGATAGATTTTCTCTATTGTCTAAAATTAATTAAAAAGAGCTCAAGAATATATTTTGGAAAAATATTTGATGAAATACATTGAAAGTCATCAATTGATGAATAGGATTTCATTTTAATTCATAATATTATTATTATTATCTTTTATGAATGAAAGAAATTCCTAGAAATTAATTCTGAACTAAAATTTGAACTGAAATTATGAAAATTTTTTCATATATTCATAATTTGATAGAAGCACTCTAAAGGCCTTGCGGGTTAGATCCTGACCGCGCGCCGCAGTTTTGGAAGCCCTGCTTTATAAAGGTTTTAAATTCTTAGTTTCAGAAATTAATGGGTTAAATTCAGGGTTAAAAGGAAGTTAAGCATATCTAGAAGGGCTCAAACTTCAAATTGAGGGAAGTTTACTATGAATTTTCAATATTACAGTCAAATTTCTATTATTTCAATCCCAAAGCTGACTGAAATTTGATTTAAGTTTTCTTAAGTTAAATTTCAAAACTTATCTTCAAATTATTTTTTAGGAGATCAATGTATAGGTAATTCCCATCTATTCTAAAGATGTGAGAAGTTCTCATTCAAATCAAGTTTTAGTCTACAGGTGTTGAAAAACTTTAAATGATGACGAATTGAATTTTCCTACTGTATATTAGTATACAGATAGTATTTCTATATAATGTTATTGAATAGCAATATTAATTTCAAAACAATGACTTCTGTAAGATTTTATGGATATAAAAAATGCCTAAATTTCGCTGCAAATCAAATGGTCTCTCGTACTAAAGTGAGATATCGATGAGCTTAAGTTGTAT
>JAQFZT010001825.1:0-13528 GCA_034696325.1 Camisiidae sp. | reverse complement strand
TGTAAAAACATGTCTTACACTCAAGTATATATTTTATTTTAAGCAAATTTGGGCTTTTCTTTTGGACACGTCTGTATGTACTGTACAAACGACTATGAAATGGATGCACTCAAATTGTTAAAGGTTTTGAAGATCTAAGTTATCATTTTGTTGTGAATAATTCATAATATATGCAAAGTGTAACCTAAACCCTGACATAACCGAGAATGAGACAAATATTTCATTTACTATTGACGTGATGCTATTGTTCAATCAATAAATTAATATTAATTGAAATTTCACTCATTTCCTTCAGATAAGACTAAAAGTATGTATTATTAACTTATTATAAATTGGTGACTGCAAAACATTTATGTTCCGGTAAAAATAATTTCAATAACATTCTAAATTCCTGTCATTAGGTTTTTTATAGTAGTTATTAAAAGCTGAATCTCGTGTTTGTGCCCCACTTCCACTTCAATTAATAAAAATAGTCATTAATTAACGATTAAAAGCTGCTTTAATTTGCAAGCTTTTGAAATTATTTTGATATCCCTAAAGAACATTAACAAAAATATTTTCTTCATAATAAGTATTTCTTGAATAAGTTGATGTGGTATATAGTTTTTAGATGATATTATCTTACCCCCGATGACATGCTTGTATTGTTTCTTCACATAAATAGATTTTGAAAACATGTGGTGAACTATATCTTCACACTTATTATTTACAGAGAAAAAGTAAATTAACTTTTGGGAAAGAACACAACTCTAAATATATTGATAATCGAGATGTGACATGCGCTGAGAACAGGCACGGAATTGTTCTAATCATACAATAAGCATAAATTAAATAAATCAAATATTCTTAATTTGACATTTTTATTAAATTTACAAAAACACCATTTATTTCCACTCAGTAATCAATTATTTTTTCATTCAAATATTCGGAAACTTCAACTAAATCAATATGGAAATAATGATTTTATGGGATTCAGTGCACCTTCAGTTCAATTCTACGTTCATGTGCAGAAATTTTCCTATAAATTTTGATGCTATGCTATGTCGAGTGCCAATCATGTCTCAGACGCCAAGTGTATCGTTTTCTAACAAGTAGTTTTCAGTCCAAGAGATCCCAGAATCTAATATAGATTTCATTGTGAATAGATTTGAATGTGTCAATAAAGTTGTTAATAATGTCTATCGAGTCCAATGCTATCCTAACATTTACTATTGACTTTTCAAATTTTACTAATGTATCGGCTTTTAATTCAACTTTTAATAACAGCTCAGGTGATACTGACGAGGAAGAAGAAGATTACACAATAAAGAATTTGATTGTTATCATATTTTATACAGTTATCGTTTGTGTCTCTTTTTGTGGTAATTTACTAGTACTTCGTGTAGTGTTTGGCAAGAAAAAGATGAGAACCACTACAAACTTATTGATAGCATCGCTAGCATTGGCAGATGTATTGACGACAACACTTAACATACCATTTAATGTGGCCAGATTTCTATTATTTAATTATCCATTCGGTAAAATACTTTGTATATTAGTGCCATTCATACAAGTTTGTTGTGTTTATGTCAGCACTTTGACAATGGGTGTAATAGCTATACATCGATTCTGGACAATAGTGGGATCTAACACTATCGCAGCCAAATCGTTGTCAACCTTTAAATTGGGGATTATTATACTATTGGTGTGGATTATTGCTGGAGCACTGGCTTTGCCTCATTCAGTGTTCAATAAAATAGTGCCCACTGTTTATAAAAATGAGAGCTATAATCGTTGTCGTGTTGTATATCCAAAACTTGATTTTGATTTCCCATTTTGGCTATCATTAGAGGCGTTCTTCACACAGTACTTGTGAGTACTTTTACAAAATGATTGTCCTATTTTTGTTAGAATTGCGGCGATAAAAAGCTCTTGTCATTATAGAATACCTCTTAGTATCACGTGTACGCTCTACATAAAAATCGGATTTGTGGTCTCCAAACAGGGAAGAATCACTGGAAAGGCTAACGATGAGAGAAAGAAAAGACAAGATGAAGCGCGCAGAAGAAGAATTATTATGGTAAACATTTTTTTCCTTTTAAAAGCATGTTTTTATTATTGTTCAGTTCATGTTCTGAGGAAAGGCCTTCGGGAAGTCATTCCTAAAATTTAATGAGATTATGTGTTTGGAATGCTGTTCGCTATCAATTGTTTCAAACGGAAATCAATTTTATGAGAATCCCATTTTGATCATATATTTAGCCAATATATTGTTCGCCTTTTCCTCTTTTCTATATAAATCAATTATTGATGTGTCAGTTGTTGCCATATGTTTGATCTAACCTTTAAAGATATTTTTCTTATCCATTCTTATCCCCCTGTCTTTTGTTTCTTTTATTTTGAGAATTAAGACATATTTCATAGAGTATTTGGTCCACTTCATCCATTTCACTCACTTTACTTGAGTTTTGAAATCTTTTTTAAGTCACTTTACTTATGAGTAAATCGATAATCAAGATAAATGCTAGCCTTTCAAGAATTTGACCATTGAGTTAAGTATCAAAATTGACCTCAAAATTGGTTGAATTTTTTAAAAAGCGCACTTCAATGAATATTTGATACTTGAGGAAAAAGTTTCTCACATCAATCGTAGGAAGTATGCAAATATACTCTTTAAGACCTGTGTTTTATAGTGTCCTCAAATCATATCAACCTCAAGTCCAATCAAAAGCAAAAAATATATAGTATTAGTCAAAACATTTAAGTTATTGAAACTTTTATCTGATTGAAAAAACCATTCAAACCTTTGTTTGAACTTTCATGGATTGCTCAATGAAAACAATAATGAATTTTAAATTAGAAGAAAGTAGATATGAATTACTATCAATCATAAACTCTTATCAATTGTGTGATAAGAGTTTAATTAATGAAAATCTCAATTCATTATTCCATTATAAATATGAAATAAATATTCCTTAAGAACCTTTTTGCCACTTGAGGACATCAATAATTCAATTTATATTTAATCTGGAAAATGAAACAATGAAACCAAGTAATAAAATTTCATACATTTTCCGTCATTTCAAGTAATGAACAGTTTTATGGTTTCTACGACTTCTATCAACTTGAGTTTCTTGAATCCTATCACAGATATGAACTCACTATATTTGATCAAAACTTAGTGATCCTCAAGCATGAGCCTAGAGTTACATCATCTGTAATGATCTCGTTTTAATTACTACAACTTCAACTTGATATCTAATAATGGGAGCGAAGTTTTTCTAGGCTTAAAAACTAAGTTGAGCTAAAATTAGAAAATCATCAGATTATCTTTTCTTCAAATATAATAAAACCAGTAACAGATCTCATTCTAGAAATATTGTTTAGGATTAGAGAAGTTTGAATTCATTAAATAGATTTTGAAACTCAAATATAATGCAATAGAAAGCAAAAAACCAAAAAGAACTGAGTTTTTCCCAAATTATATCAGTAGATAAGAATTTGAAATCCAACAAAATTTTCAATTCAGGTAATATTCAACTTTAAATAAGTTAATTTAAAAGTTAGTGCACTGAATCTCAAATAATATATTTTACTTTCTATAACATGTTTAGGTTTTTTCCTGCAAAATAGAGAAAATTGAACCCATTTATCGCGAGTTAACTTGTTTTTCAGATTTTGATAAAATCATTTTCATTAACTCTTGTTTAATAAGAAAGAAAAGTTTGAGTATACGGAAAATTGGTCATAATTGAGTCAATTATTTTTAATTGTTCATTATCTCAAGAATGATCTTCAGACCAAATCAAACCCCATTAGTCTAACTTTTTATAACTTTCTATACATCAACAACTATTGAAGAAAAGATAATTGCATGAGTTTCTATTGTAATTAAGATGAGACCATTTTTTATTAAAGCCCAAATCTTTTCAAAATTTTAATTTCACTAAATATTCATCATGATTAATATTAATTATAAGAACAAGGAACTGAACCAATGTCTGAAAGTGCTCTCAAAAACTTTCATTGTGGAGACCTATTATTGAAAATATTTCTTCAGAGATGTCAACATTAATTATGAAAAATTAGGAAAAAATCAAATTAAATTCATTACATTATAACATTGTTACTGAAAAGTAAGAATAAAAAGTTAATTATATACGCTGTAAACTACGTAAAACATCATTTACATCATATGAGACTTAGTTTTTGATTAATTTCTTTTACAGCACTTCTTCATCAAAAGCGATGAAATGAAAGTTTTTTAGATAAAAATTTTGAGAAGTTATAAGAAAAAAAAATTAATTCTTTAAAATTTGAAAATAAACTTATCTCTCAGAATAGATTCTATTCATATTTAATAGAGTTTTTCATGCGAATAAAGTTTAATACTAGTAAAAGAAATTGAGAAACACTGTAAAAAGGAATAGTTATTTGATTGATAATTTTTGTAACATTTAATTCATATTCAATATATGATGTTTAATAGAAATTCTTTACTTTGTTTGAAGAAATCGATGTTTAAATCAATAGCGAAATTGAATGAAGCCATTAATGGTCTTCTATTTGATGCAATTAAAGCTAAATACATGTAAATAATAAAATGAGAAAACATCAAACAATAAGAATTGATTTTTTGTTCATATATAAATAAATAAACGCTTACTATAGACTGCCTGGACTTTTAAAAGTGCAAAATTTATTCAATGAATACTATTATTGATTTCTTTATTATGAGTGAACCATAATATCTCTCGAATGGCATAGAATTTTCAATTCTTAAATTAAGTTCTGAGAAGACTTTCCAATAAAGCTCGAAAATTCATTAACATAAATAGAACACTTGTATTTGAGATTCAAGATTTGAAAACTTCATTGTAAGTGATGACATGTATTGAGTTGCCAGATCTCATTTCACACAAAACCGGAGGTCCAAACACTTTTTGTGGTTCAAGTTCTCAATATATAGTGATTTCTTGTGAATCATGAATATTTATGGTTTCATTATTTTGCATTCTATTCAATTCGAGACTAATAAAATGAAAATTTCAAAACTTTAACAAAATCTGAATCGATATTTTGAGAGCATAATGAAAAAGCCCACACATTTGATTAAATTTCAGAAAAATAATTTAGAAATAAAGTAATACTTCAAAAAATACTCAGAAGTAGTCACTCAAATTTACATTTTAGCCGCAATATTGGGCACTATCTGAGGCACCGGCTCAGGTCCCGAGTCTGTGAGCCTGTAAACTCTAATAAAAGTATGCGCTGTAGTATATGTAATAGAATATTATGTTAAAAATAACAAAAATGACTCACAATGGCAGGTTTTTTTCTGTCTTCGGAATTTAATATCAATAAATCCAAAAAATAATTATTTTCAAGTAAAATTTATGATTAAGTTCAAAATTTTTTGCAAATGGAGTTTTTAACTGAGTTTCTCTAAAGTTGTTTAAAAAAGTTAAAATTCAAATCATTTTTACTATTCGAGTTATGTGTTCCACTTGAGAGTACTAATGGTGAACAAATAATGTGGAGTTAAATATTTTTCTGAAAAAAATTAAAGAATCCTAATGTAAATATTTCTCATTTTTACGATATGAACTGTACAAGGAAAAACTTCACGAAAACTGAGTTGCAAAAAATTCTGAACTTAATCATTAATTTGACTTCAAATAAACAAATTTTTGGAGTCATTGATATTAAATTCCGAAAAGAGATAAAACCTTCCATTGTCAGTATTATAAGACTTTATCTGATGAGCAAAAAGACGGGAGTCGTTGAGGAGACCGGCAATACTAAACATTTTAGTTTCCATACAATTTTGTTGAATAGAGAATCTTTGAGCTCAAAATTGAGCAAATATTCAAAATATGAAAGTTTCAACAAAGTGTTGGCAATAGCTTGTACTCATACAAAATGAAAAGCCATTAAATCAAAGTGAATGCTGAACAATGAGCTCAAGTCTCTTATTAGAGCCTCATTATTTTCAGATGAAAAAGTCAATCAGTATGAGTTTGAAATTGTCGATTATGAGACTCTTTTGTATATGAAATTGAATAATATTCTGAGTGAGATATTTATATAAACCCTTCGATTAAGTTTCCATTAATAAAGTTTCCATAAATAAATTCCTACAATATTTCTATACAATTTAATTGTAGAATTGAATTATTGCTTTACTTTTACTTCTGGGTCAGTAATAAAAGTTGAATTATATATCATTATAACCTTAATTCTTTTAACTACAATTTATCGCCTCAACTGAATAACGTTTTCTATTTGAATGTAACTTCAATAACTTCAGGAAAACATTTGCTTTAATTATGTAATAAAACATAATCACTTGACTAACATTTGATTTTATGTTTGATCAGCAGAGCATTACATACTTCATAATTTATGTATGAATATCATCAAAAATACTTCCAGAAATGAGACTCGAGAGTCTCGAATTTTTTCTTGTTTCGAGACTCGAGTCTCGGTCGGGTCTCGACTAACTCTCGAAATTCTCGAATTTCCAAAAACATGAAAAATCTGATATAGTTTTAAAGCATTTTAATGGTTCATTTCTAAATATTTAGCCAAATTCATAGTTTAAATATGAGTTTATTGACTAAATTTAGTTTTAAAAATATCAAAGTAATGATTTTTCTCTGTCAAAACTTCAAAAATTAGATAAGAAGTTAATATTTTTTCTGAAATGACTATCAATACAAGGATGAAAGCTCTAGAAATCAATTTCGAGACCCGAACGAGTCTCGAGGTTCTCCTCGGGCGAGATCCGAAATGAAAATTGTCGGGCGAGACTCAAGTCTCGAGACCCGAGCTCTAATGTTAACTGATATAAAGCAAACCAAAATATTCTATTATAACAGTTTAATAATTTGATGCAAGATTTTGAAGACTTCTTAAAAAGAGTCAACATTAGGTAGTTATCAATATATAAATTAAGAAATTATAAAAGCAGTCAATTTCTTTAATAGCCTCTAAAATTTTTTAAATTTTGGGAGTTATGACTTTTTCGGAGTTTTGGGATCGGGAGGGGTTAGATAGTGAGCCAGATAAATTCGGAAGTGTCATGCCTTTGGTTTATTAGCTCTTTGATCATGTCTAGTTTAGAGCACGTTTTATTCAGATGGCTTTGTTTATAATAGAGGAAACATGAGAAATGTTCGCAGAGACGTATCTATTTGGAAATTATCCACTTTTTTGAGACTATAAAAACATTTGGCACTACTCCAGACCACACTTATTAAAATAAAACCGATCTGGCATTTATGTGATCACCACAACAGGCCGAGGATTAGTGATGGCAAAAAAAATTCAATGGAAAACTTTAGGATCTTTTTATATATATTACAGATCTTATTATATACTGAAAGTGAACTCCAATCCTTACAATTATGGTAAAGAATTTCTGTTTTTGTCAGATTCGTGGGTGGCTTTAAATACCCATATTTTCAGTATTTATTTTTATCTGATTAACTGATTTCTGGAAAAGTTCCTCAAATATAGTTCATGAAATTCATATAATATATTGAGTTTCATATCTTATCAAATTTATATCAAAATAAAACTATAGAAAAGGAAACCCACATTCAATAGAATATTCAATTCAATTCGTATCAGAAACAGAAAGCACGAGTAAAAGTTATAGAAAATTATGAGGATTAATTGAATAATTTATTAAAACATTAATGCCCACATTTATTCAAACAGTTCACTTAATGCCCGAAAAACATCAAAAGATTTGCTTCAATAAAGATATTGGTAGAAAAAAGTGAATAAATAGACATCTTTAACGTCAAGCGAATACTTTTCTTGTGCTTTATTTTTTCTAAAAAGGTTTAAATTATTGGATAATTTGAGCCAAAATGTAATCCTTTGTGGTCAGCAGTTAGCGATTTTGAATTTGCAGCTTATGTAGGATGTAATGCAATGATTTTCATGAAATTATGTCCGTGTTTGAAAATATTTTTACTATTGATTTTAAAGTTCCATAAATTATTGATATTTTTTCTTTAATTTACATTTTCATTCAAAGCTCAATTATTTATTAGAATTTTTGTGATAAGTTATTAGTTCAGTAAAGTGTGTATATTTAGCAATTATATGATAGTATTGAGACCCCCTCTCCGTTGTTATTCATATTTCGTAGATTTATTGTGTATTTATTGCCCCTCTTATCACAAAACAACTGATTTTTAATGAAGTCTTATAATTATGCGCTTATTATTTCACGTAACCATTAATTTAAATTTTGATTCTATGTTAAACGAAGAGTATCTCGTTTACATACAGTAGTTCTTTTGAAACCCATGTAGTTATTATCAAATCATGTATCAAATGAATGAAACCATGCACTCAATCCACATGAATTAATTTCAATTTCAAACGTTTAAGATTGAAGAAGAAATGAATTCAATTTAAATTAATCTGATATTAATTAGAAATATATTTTAAATTAAAAAATTGTTTGTACAGCTCGTTCTAGTTGTGGCTGCATTTGCCGCGTGTTGGTTCCCATTGAACACATATCATCTTTTGGTGGACTTCAAGATAATTAAGCCCAACTTTAATATTTTCCTGTTCTGCCATTGGATTGCCATGTCTTCAGTTTGTTATAATGTAATCAATTATTTTTTCTTTACCTTAACATCATATTCATTTTCTTAAAAAATAAAATCTCATCATTCATAACATCTTTCAAGCTATTTATCAATATTTCTTTATAAATTTTTCAGCCATTCATATACTGTTGGCTTAACGAAAGCTTCAGAAAAGGAGCCGAAAAACTTTTAAGTATAATCTGCTGGTGTTGTAATAAGAAACACATATTCATTGAAGAAAGAGATGTTAATCCTAATAACGAAACTCAATTGACTCAATCGTCTGAATTTAAAAACAAAATCGAAACCAATCCAGACAAGTCAACCTTTGTGTAGCGCTTTTCACGAACTTTGAAGGCTTCTATTTTTATTCAAGCTTTTACTTTATAATTAATTGAATGAAAAATTTAGAAATATTTCATCATAACTCTTAAATTAAATTCTCTCTCATAAAAGATGTTTATATAGGAGATGAACATAAAAATATGATCTAGAATTGAAGTATGACTTTCTACCTCTTGAACACATTATTGAAAACACTATAGGATTAGAGATTTGACTACAATATTTCACAAACAGCAAAAATTGCCTCTACCTGTCGATTGAGCACTCGAAAGACTTTCTATCCTCTCTCACACACAGACATACGTACATACACTCAGAGTTATTTCTCAGACTTGATGCTTCACTAGTATTATATTTGAGAAATAATTTAATCTTTTGAACAGCCAGTTATCACGAGATGATGTTTAATTCAATGAAATTCGGTTTTTGTTGAATATTTTGGATCTTAAGATGCAATACTAAAATCGATTGCTTTACTTTTGTATATTGAAGTATTCTCTGCGGTCATGAATACATTACATCAAATTAAAGAACTCTGAAAAAATCTCAGATGTAGACTAACTTTTAATGATATTTTTATACTTAATTATTGATCGATAAGAAAATAACTTTTAATTTAATTGATTTCTTCAGCCGATAATTGATTCAAAATTCAGCCGATAATTTGCAATCAGATTTAATTTCATTATAAATTAAATCAATTGTCATTTTGTACAAAATTATTATTCAACTTATTTTCTATCGATTGAGAGATACAAATATTGTGCAAATTTATTGCATATGTTGTCGTGTACTCAAAATGTACTCTTTCGGAGTCTTTAAATAAGAAAAAGGCTCACAAGAAATATTTATTTTGAATTTAAATCTCAGTCATGACTATAAGTAATAAATGTTTTGACTTGAGATTTTGATTAACTAATTGATTAACATTAAACTCTTATCATATAATTGATGATTTTTTTTAATGATTGAGAACTAAGAGATTCACATGTAGATTGTCTTAAACTTTCATATATTTTTTGCAATATTTAATGTTTACAACTAGTTATTATTATTGTTTGTGAATTTTGAATGAGTTCTTGAATGAGATAAAAGTTCCAATAACTCAAATGTTTTATGACTAATATTGCATTTTTACTTTTGATTAGACTTTTGGTCCTTTTTATTATTAAAAGAAATGAAAGGGTACATTTGGAGTAGTTTCCATAATTGGTTAATTTCCATCATTCAAACACAATGTTTTATTCATGTTTTAGATCAAACAGTAGAGATGATAATCTTTTTTGATAACTCAAGTTTATCAATAGTTTAAGAATAATTGTTTTGTAAATGAAAGGTATGAAATTCTATTCATGAATCATACACTATTGGAGGTAACTATCTTTAGTCAGTTAAACATGAATAACTTTTAAATGGCTAATTCGAATTTCAAACTGATTTCAGTTCTGAGTAGCTAGATGATCAGCATTTTCAAAAATTTTAAAGATTTTTGAAAAACTATCGAGGCAAGAATGAGAAATGCTTTGAAAGTTCAAAATTAACTTTTTAAATAACTGAAAAACCAAATGAAATGATTGTAATTATTTGAAAGTTTAAATTTTTAAATCTTCTAGCTCAATGATCCTAGTGACTTTCGAAAAAATATACTAGATTTAAAAATGCTGATTATCTAGCTCCTTAAAACTGAAGTTTGTTTAAAATTTGAATCATCCAGCAAAAAGTTATTCATGTTTAACTGACTAAAGATCTCCAATAGTGTATATTGTATAATAACCAAAATAAACATGATTTCTTTATGGAAGTTTGTCAAGCATTTAAGTTCATATTAGGGATCCTCGAATTCTGTTAAAGATTAGAATGAAAATTCATTCAAATTTAATGTTGATTTAATATACAGTGGTAGTGGCCAAACCAGATTAGGGGTCCAACAGATCCCTCAACTCAATCAGAAATTTGATTACAGAAATATTCTAAGAAAAGATCTGTCTTTTACTGAGAAGAACTTAGAAAAATCTGTTAACTTATATGATCATTCACTTTGTACTCCAACACAAATTTCTGGCTCCGCCACTGTTATATATCAGTATTATTGTTAATTTATTGTCTTAAATATATAGGTTTTGAAATGTCTGATAAAGTATTGAAAACTGTAATTTGAAAAGTTATATTTATTATATTTGAGAAATAAACTTTATTTCATTGAAATAAAAAATGATTCAGTTTTTTAATCATTGATAAGAGCTCTGATTTTATATATGTAAAGCCTTCCTCTCAAAACAATTATTTTCATTATTAGAAATATTGAAAGAAACTGCTATTGAAACTGCTAGCGATGATTACTGGTCTTTCCTGCAAAACAAGTTCCATACAAAATGTATAGAAAAACATGTTATGCACGAAAGCATTTGATCGCAAGCCGTTTCAATAGTAGTATATAAAGTACTCTCCTCGACAAGACAGCATACGCTCAATAAGATAAAATCAGAGCTTATATCTCACTTCACTAAAGACTATCATTAGTTATTGTAATATTCTTTCTTATATTATTGTTATATATAAGATTTATTCTTATAACTGGACAATACAACCATATCTGGGCTCAAGCAAGTCCCAAATGAATTGAATTGAAAATATATTAACATTTATAAACTCCTTTATCTGAAAATCTTCGATAAAACAGAATGCATAAAGAATTGCAAGAAACGCTTCGACGAATGAGTTGGTCTTATAATCGGAAGGAACATAAATCTCACTATATATACAGGTCAGGCGATACAGAGTGTTATACATGTATTTTACGATTCAAATAATTACTTCAAGACTATCATAGCATTACAAAGTCAAACAATACAAACAAATTGTTTTTCTAGTCAATTCTCAAGTCAATATTAAGAATACATTATCTTATGCCACAGATTTTCTAATTAAAAAAAGTTAATTTAATTTTCTCGTGCAGTCAATTAATTGATCTTATTTAGTGATGCATTAAAAAGACAAATTCACTTCAAAGGTGAGAAAATGATTGAGTTTACGAGTTATACTCTAATGACTCAATTCATATGAAAGCAATGGTGTAGAAGTCGACTGATGAACAGGGCTTATAGTATGCATTTAGAAAATGCTCATATTATTTTTCAGATATAAACAACTTTATACGAATAGGTTTTTAAATTTTCCAATCATTTCAACTTTTATATAGAGGTAATTTTGATGATTATTTCAATGGATAAAAGCTTTTCAATCACAAAACAAAGTATTTGAATCATGTTTATGATTAACTATTAAAATTTTCAATCAATAAAATATTTGTCAATCAAATTTAAATTTTACTCAATTATTTATTTTCATTTACACTACAGTAATAAATATTTAATAACTTTGAAAGATAGAAATAAAAACTTTTGTCATGTGTCACTCAAAAGTTGATAACAAAAGTTTGATTTCTTTCGTTACTTATGACAAATTTAATATTTTGTAATTTTATGCTCATTCTTTGGCCGAGAGCTTAGTCGACTTCTATACAATTTGGTTTCATATGTGAAACAAATCTTAATCTCATTTAACATCATGAGAGACTATTTGTGAAAATACTTCTTGAAATCTCATTTTTAAAATTTATTTACATTAACCAATTGAATAATAATCACTAGACTGACTACCTTTTGATAGTTTTGTGCTTTTGAGAGTCAATAAGATATGTTATAACAATTTTACACTATTTTCAGAAAAAAATATCAATTTTAGTAAAAGGAATTAAATCAAGATTTAAAAGTATTAACTAGAATTAATTAGAATTCACACTAAATTTTAGGAATTTAAATTGAATTTTATTAATCAATCACTTGAAAAGTTGAAAAATGGAGTTCTTCGATGTTGACTCAACACAAATAAAGTGTAAAATTTAGATTTTAGTTGAAGTTATAGCCTAACAATATAGGTTCAGATCCTAATTCATCCCTACTCGACATGTTTAACCCAACCGGAGATGTATACCCTATTTAGCCCCACCACAGATGTTGAGCCCCCTATTCAACCTCATTAGACATGTTTAGCCCAATCCCCCAGATATAAAATTCTGGTTACGGTACTGAGAAAAACAACTCAAAACTATAACTGATGTCTTCTATTATGAATAATTTCCAAGATAGCAACAACTTTATTGAATTGTAGAAAAATGTTTGTTTATCCAGTAAATTATTCATCCAAACATCTAATATATTGGGAAGAAGATAGAAATAAAGGTAGTTTATCTGTATATTCGTCTGCAATACAAAAAATATCTGCTTCTAATTACAGTATTTGGCTGTATGTTATAAAAATAAATTAGTATTAATAAGATTGCCACCAAAGGTTCCCATGACATTCATTGAGAAAATATGAAAGCGAGGGAAGAAGAAAAACCTCTGTTAAAATACAAAATTGAGAGAAGGGCTCAACTTATGAGATTTTCTATATCAGTAAATCAATAATGAATTTGAGTCACAAGTAATTCAACAGTTTGTGAAGATTTGGCTCAAATCAAAATTTTCAAACTCATGATTAACTGTTAATATATAGTATTCAACTTAAGAAAACTTTTAATAGAAATA